>JACEGR010007495.1:0-48591 GCA_014170235.1 Listronotus bonariensis
GATTTTCGTTTGCCATTGTGATTGTTAAGTTTACTGATCTATAGGTATCTTTTAGTGTTAAACTTTTGAAAAATTGACCAATAAGTTCGTCAATTTCGGTCTTACTTTTATTCATAAAATAAAAATTTTAATCAATAATATCTATTATTTAGAATTTTTGACCTTAGTAATTTTATTGATAAATTTCGGTGTTATATAATTTTATTAAAGTAATTTCTTTTACTAAAAATAGAAGTGTGAAAGAAAGTTCGAATACAAGTACTTTCTATTTGTTACTTATAAACTACTTAAAACTAAAGTATTTTTAAATCTTTATTTCTCTCCGTATTTAAGCTTAAAAGAATATATTTCTTTTCTGACTTAAAATATATATATTTCTTTGTTAAAATTATTTAGTTTTTATTTTTTAACTTATTTGATTTTCAATATTTAATTTTTATTTTATTGATTGATTTTCCCTAATCTAAATTTCAATCTTGCCAACCGGGCAGGACGAAATGTTTCCTAATCTAACTTAACTTATTCTCAACTTTCCAACCGGGAAGGATGAAATGGAAACAGGAATAATTGGACACTCACCCTAAGGCGCTCGATCTTTTCTTCCTGTTTGGGGGTTGATCCTTAACCTTATCCTTGTAGCTTGTGGTGGGTTGATGGCTTCTTTTGCACGCTGTTGAACTCAATCACCCTCGGTGCGTTAGAGAGTCTATCAACCGCGGATCGTCAGAGTCTAAGGGTTGAAACCCACGTTTTCACGATAAAATCGTCCCGATGACGTGGCTTTTACCGAAAAACTATCCTGTTTATCCTACCGACTGCGCCAGTTATGATTAATTATCGACGGAAACCGTTTTTAAAAAATCAATTTTATTTGTTACAAGTACAAAGAATGGATTAAGAATAGTTAACAAATGTAAAATGGGTTATATTTATAAGCTAGGTCTTATCTTGCTGCTGACTGGGCTTTCCGTGAACTTCTGGTACTATTCAGCTTTTACGTGCACATAACTTATTTTTGAGGTGAAAATAAATTTCATTCAGTCATAGACACTTGTAAGGCTTCTAATGAAGTAAGTTGTTCTTTTATATTTTGTTTATAGGAAACTTGTTAAGTTCATAAGATCATGAAAGTGAGTAGTTTTATTCGAATAATCATTAAAGAAGTTGTCCGTATTACGACGAAAATCTAAAAAAACAGGAAAATTGACTAGAGTTAATATTACTGCTTTAAAAATAGGTTGTTCCTAAAAATAACGATTTGGCATAAGTTTAATTTTGATACCCTTAAAGTTATAGAAATATATTAGTTAACAAGAAAAAAAGTCGCGTAAAAAAATACCTAAAAAGTAATCTTGTGAAATTGAGAAAAATGAGATGTTCCAGTTCAATATATTGACGAACTTATGATACCAATAAAGTTTATATAACATCTCTGTCATGTGGTGTTAGTACTTTCCATTATTTGACAATACTAGTATACATATCATTTTTGTTGACTATTGATAAAAACAATGAACGCCCTAAAACACCTAAAGTATTGGGAAATCTAACTTGGAATTTTGAGAAAGGATTTACAGCAAACCAGTTGGCAACTCCGCAGTGACTCCGATTTTAAATAGAAATAAAAATAAGGTATGTTTCAAAATTCTAAATGTTGATTTTCAGCTGTTTGTATGTATATTACAAACATTTTAACTTAGAGTTATACAATATAGATTTTAAAAAACAAGGATAATGGAAGTCTAAGATAAATTATTTATTCAACAAACACCATTTTTAATGTTAAGCCGAAACCTCAGACTTAAAAAGTTAAATTGTTTAAAATATTTGTTTGTTAAATTAGTAATGAATCTACTTATTTTAATAACCAATACTAATGTGAGATTTATTATATAGAGAATAGAGTTACTGGTTGTGCCAAAGATGTTAAAAAATAATTTCTTAAAGTGTATTCACTATCTACTAAATATTATTTCATTGGGCATATCAGCAAATCAAGCATAGTTTAAAGTAATTTTATTTAAGAACATTTTTAAAGAAGTTAAATTAAAAAAACAAGTATATAAAGAGTCAAGCAACACTAAATAATACAACCTTTTCAACTTTACACATGTGCTGCATTTCAGTGATATTACTCGCCTGTGCAATAGGGCTAAGAACCATTAAAAACTGCATGCTTTACTCATATGAAAGATTTCCCAGAAAAAGATGTTTATTATTTGGGATAAATAATGACAATATTCTATAAAATAAATATATCAATTTAGTTATGTTTCTTTACTTGCCATTTATGACAATATACATTTTTAAATAAGTGTTTAAAACTGGCCATGTCATTATAAAAACAAAATCACAGCTTACGAAATTAAATATTACGCAACCTAAAAGTAAACAATTAAGAAATTCTCCTCTTTTCATTCTAGTCCGAATACAACTTTTAATAAACATGGTCATATCATGAGTAGAACCCGACCACCTAGTTACAATATCTTGTATTTTCAGATGACTGTCACATAGAGCCTGTATAACCGATGAGTCACCTTTAACCAATGCAAACATGAAAACAGTTTCATTTACTTCGTCATATGATTATCTTAATTACCTGGACAGTGCCGTGTTATTATACAAAAAAGAAATTTGTGTCGAAAAAAACTTATTTACGAGGTAAATTATTCTCTACCGGGATGTATGCAACTATCAAGCGGTTTAAGCACAGCTCGAGGATAAAGGCCCTCAATTCGTTTAATTTATACCTTTACCAATAAAGTAATTTTCTCGGATCTCGCCATATATTTTATGGACGCTGATTGGAAAGAATTTCTGTTGCATGTCAAATACTTTTGGAAAAACTATTTTGAAAACAATTTAAGTGTAATAATGATAAAGAAAGTGAACCAATTTCTATGCATTGCGGAAGTGATAGCTATGAACTTAAATGCATCACTCTAAATTCACAACAAGAAAATCAATAATTAGAACGTGTGATAATATTACAGGATTCCTTTCATTTAACCGACATTATCTTAAAACGTATATTAGAACTTGAAGATTTAATCGATAACCGACTAAATATCTTAAGAACATTAGATTTTCTGCTATTTTATACACATGTAATAAGATGTGTCAAAAAATTATGCAAAACTGTGAAAATAAACTCTGTAGTTTAGATATAGCAAAAATGTTAATAAATGTCTTAAATACAGCTAATGCTTATTGCATGTACGAATGTCTTATCTATAATTACGAAAAAATTTGTATAGATTTAGACAGGATATGATGTAATTATTTAAAAAATAATAATAAACCAAATTATTATAAATACCTTTAATTTTGTGTTTTATTTTAGTTTAGTGTAAAAGAGTGTAAAGACTAAGTAAAAAATAAAAATATATCTTCTTTAAAAATGGGTGGATATAATAGTAAATGTAATGTTGAACAAGTCGGACAAGTTATATCGACGTATCAGCAAAATATTAAACCATTAACTCAATTTAGTAAAGAAGATCTTAAATACTTTCCACTTAATTATCTAATAGATCATATAATGTCAGTAGAATTAGTACAAATTTGAAAAAACCTACCCAAAGAATATCGAGATAATAAAAATTTACCATGTAACCGACATTATAACGCTACGGAAGGTGATTGTATTAATGACCCACCCTCCAATACGATATTGTGCCGTGTGTAATATAAACTCGAATTGCTCTTAAGAATTAATGGTAGTTTTGCAATGGCCTTCCCAGCGAGCAGTTTCATTATCTTGACAGCCGTATTCCAAGAGACATTATATTTTAATCAGCCCAAGGATATAGTAGAAGCATATATATGTATTGACACCGATGGCCGACAAAATGATACCTGGCCGGAAAATTGGAAGGTACTAACACCAGTTCATAATGATTCAATTCTTCGTATTTTGCAATATAAACTACCACCATCCTTATCATCTTTAAGTCAGCTGTCTTACAAACTAAGAATGATATTCGAAAATAGGTCGTTTGGAGATACCCTCGAATGGAGAATAATTAAATTAAATAACGAAGCAAATAGTACAAACCATATTCCCCAAGGTCTGGAAAATGTTGGACAAAATGAATCATATTTATCCTTATATCATTGGTAATTATATTGAAATGACTGCGAAAGTTTGCACTGTAAATAATTTTATTTTAAGAAAAAAGCTATGTACTACACAATAACAATAAAAAAATATTTCGTAATTATTTCTTTTTTTTATTTATAAAAATATCCATTTTAATTAGCGGAAATATTATGCACTTCTTATCTCTAAAGTGCAGGGTTAACGTGTGGGAGGACTATCTGTATATAAGGTGATTCAGTATAAAATATTTAACTATTTCTTATTCAATTTTTTTTTTTTTGCATTATTTTCTCAGTTGCAAACAAATTAAGTGCGTGATTTTACTCCTATTATTACTATTATAATTTTAAAAAAGTTAAAGTGACAGTTAAAATATGATGTATTCCATTAGATTTCACCAGATTCCTGTTATTAATGGATATGTCAGCGAACATAAAAGATAAAAAAAAAATTGTGCTAAGCCAAGAAAATTTTAGCGAATAATGTAACTGATACATTGGTGGGTTACAAAATGAACCGGGAACGAGAAATTATGGACTTAAATACATTTAAAACAAAGGTGTGCTCAATATCAGTAAATGCAGCAAGGCAAATTCCCGTGGAGAAATTATTACAAAATTAACATAGACATTCCAGCAGACAAAGAGTTGCTATATAAAAATATCATTCATTTCTATTGCTCCCTAAAGAAAATAGAACGCGATAATGAATTGGCGTATGGACAACAAATGGTAAAAGAAACCTTGGAACGATTTTGTGAAATTTGCTCAATGCGAAAAGTATTAAGATTAAGAAGACAACTTGCCAACCAACGTATTAACACAAACTCGTTAGCGCCGCCATCCAGTATAAATAGAAAAATTATATTAATTATTAATCAGTTGCAAAGAAACTTTCTTATTGATTATTGTTACTAAAAATAATAATAATATTAAAATTATCTAGTGATGGACTTTATGAAACTTGAAAAAGCTAATAACTTTAATTTAAAAGATATTAAAAAGCTTTCAGAATTATCGATTAATAGAAAATACACAATCCACGATCTTGAGCAAAAGAACACGGAAGTTGGGGAGGCATTGCTAGCAGATTTAAGAAATTTTTTAGTTTGGCTACCAAGAAGATTCAATGATGTGTCTACTGAAGAAGCAATAGAAGATTTTAAGGCTAATTATGCTGGAAAAATGTATTTACTTGTAAAGAAAATAAAGAAAATCAGATCCAATGACTGTGCAATTATCGATATAAAATCATATTAGGTAAGTCCTTACTATTATTTAAGAACTATTTGTATTGCGTTTTTTGTTAAAATTTAATTTTTACATATTGAACCTATTTACTTAGACTTGTTTCCTTTGTTACAGATTATTCTCCAAACAAAACGTACATTTAAAATCTTATATTAATATAATGGAGGAGGAATATTTAATCTCTTCTATTGCGACCCTTTATAGAATTACCAAATCTAAGGAAGAAGTTTTATCTATCATTCAAGACAATTCCAAAACCATTGAAATTATAAGGAGCAAGTTGGTTAGTTCTGCTGTATCGCTACCTCGTAAGCGAAATTTGGAATATATTTTAGCAATTTTGGAAACGTATCAAGTCAAACTTTTTGAAAAACTTTAAGGCATTCTAACCATGCAAGTAGTTCTTCTAACAGTGGTGGAGTAAAATACCAAGAGGTGGGTTTTTTTCTGCATATTAATTGTAACTTTGCAGGTGCTTTTTACTTTAAAATTGTTTTTGAATTGCTTGTACAATAATTATTGTTTTATTACACTGAATTGTATCCGCAGTTGGTTTCTTGTGAAACATTTTTTAAATATTAATACTAAATAGGAAAATTGCTTTTTTATGTTTCAAAATTATTAGAGCATTACTCTACAATTGTTTCGCCTTTCTAGGGCTTCATCAAGAGTACTTCGTATACTGAAGGAGTATACGAAGTACTCTTGATGAAGCCCTAGAAAGGTGAAACAATTGTAGAGTAATGCTCTAATAATTTTGAAACATTAAAAAGCAATTTTCCTATTTAGTATTAATATTGTTTTATTGTTTCAGAATACTTCTGCCCTCAAAAGAAGGATAGTGTGCGGAGTAATTATAAACAAGAATCTTATTATCCCGGAAGCTCTTCTTGAAGATTGTTTTGATACGTTCAAAAATGTAATTCAACAACATGTTAAACGGTTAAAAGCAATTAAATGTAATGTTATCCTTAATGGATCATATGTTAAGCAAGGTGTAGATTCCTTGGAAAAGATAAGCGATATAAAACATTGTAGCACCCCCAATGTCGAAATTTTTAAACATTCAAATTTAAGAGAAACATTTGATTTTTTGTAAAAACAATTTTATCCGAAATGTCGGAATTTCAGGAAAGTGGAAGTGGTTTTGCTTTAAAAGAAATAATAGGTCTTATTTTAAACATTAATAAACATGAGCCTCTAAAGGGTGGCTCATTTCATTTATAGAAACTCCTTATAAAATTAAACAAACTAATAGCGTATTAAATATTAAGTCTGCTGATAAAAAATGTCTTATTTGGTGCCTTTTGGCTAGTATTACTAATATTCGCTTAACCAATGTCTCAGACTATCCTCAAAACATTCTTGAATTTTTTAATTTGAAAGGTATTCAAATGCCTATAAAGATAAAAGATATTCCAAAATTTGAAAAACAAAACGATATTTAAATCTCAGTATACGGGTGGGATACTAAGAATAATGTAAATGTAATTGGCCCCTTATACCATACGAAATCTTTAAAAAATAATCATGTTAATCTATTATATTTAAGCAGTAAAGGGCATGGCCATTTTTGTCTTATTATTGATTTATCTCGTTTAGAATCTAAACAGCTAAACAAGATGAATTCTCAGAAATATATTTGCACTAGATGTCTTTGTTATTATAAAACTCCTCAAGCATTAGAGGTTCACCTTGAAGATTGCATTAAGATAAGGATAAAAATATACTTAAATTTAAAGAAACAAAGAAGACCTTAAAGGTCCCCTTTACTGTATATGCTGACTTTGAATGTCTTACTCTTAACATCCAAAATTGTGAACAATCTGAATACACCTCGTATTCACTACCTTATCAGTTTCATGAACCTTATAGTGCAGCTTAGCAGGTGGTTTGTTCATTTGATAGCTCATATGATCACTTTGAAATTTACAGAGGAAAAGAACCTATAAAATGGTTTAGGGAAAAATTAATAGCAGAATGTAATAAAATTAGCCTAATTCTAAAGACTGATAAGCCTTTAAGCGATATTTCTGCAGAGGAGCAAGAAATGCATATAAAGACAACTAGATGTCAGATATGTAACTGCCTATTTAATGCAGAAAATTATAAAGTTTTGGATCATAATCATTTGAATGGAAAATTTAGAAATACCTTATGTAATAAATGTAATTTCCAATGTAAAACTCCTAACTTTATCCCAGTTTTCTTTCATAACCTTACTTCTTACGATTTGCATTATATAATAATATATTTAAATTATGATGGTGAGCCAATCCCAATAATTCCTTTAAGTTTTGAAAAATATATGGCAGTTTTTAAAAAATGTAATAATTTATTTTTAAAATTTATTGATAGTATGAGAGGTTTCTTCCTGGTTCTTTGGATGAACTTCAAAAGTCCTTGAACTTAGATCAGTTTAAATTTGTAAAAAAGAATTTCCAGACGACAAAAAATTTAAAATAATCTGTCAAAAAGGAATATTTCCTTATGATTATATTAATGATTTTTCCAAATTAAATGAAACCGAGTTACCTAGTAAAGAGAATTTTTATAATCATTTAAAAGAAACACCAATAAAGGAAAAAGATTATTTGCATGCTAAAAATATTTGGGAAACTTTTAATGTACAGAGTTAAGGCGAATATTCTGATTTATATTTAAAATTGGATGTACTACTTTTAACCGATATTTTTGATATTTATAGGGAATTTTGCTTAAGCAATTATGGCCTAGACCCATGCCACTTTGTCAGTGCTGCCCAATTTTCGTGGACAGCCATGCTTAAGAAAAGTCAGGTAGAATTGGAATTATTAACAAATGATGATATGATTCTTTTCCTAGAAAAAGGTATAAGGGGAGGTCTTACAGTATGTTCGCATAGATACGCTAAAGCTAATAATAAATATATGAGAGATTTTAACTCCTCAGTACCTGAGCCATATATTGTTTATTTTGATGTTAATAACTTATATGGATTTACTATGAGCAATCCTTTACCTGTCTCTGGTTTTTAGTGGGAAACTGATGTTGAAAAGGTTGAACGATTAATCAACAGTTCCACTAATTCATATTTAAGTAACACTGGTATCTCCGACGAATGCACTGATGATATAGGTTATATTTTGGAAGTATCTTTAAGTTATCCAGTCAGTTTGCATGATAATCATAAGGAATTACTACGTATTATTATCGCATCATATGCCTCCTAATGCAAAACAAAGAAAATTAACATCCACTTTATATAATCCAGAAAAATATGTTTCTCATTATAGGTCATTAATACAAGCTCTTAATTTAGGTATTTGTTTAGAAAAAATTCACAGAATCCTTAGTTTTAAACAAAGTAAATGGCTAAAAACTTATATGGATTTTAACACTAATTTACGAGCCAATGCAAAAACAACTTACGAAAAAAACCTTTATAAATTAAAAAATAATATAATTTTTGGAAAGACCATGGAAAACATTCAAAATCATAGAATTATCAAATTAGTAACTGGTTGGGAGGGGCAATATGGAGCAAGAAATTATATTCGAAACCTAATTTTCATAATTTAAAAATATTTAATGAAAATCTTATAGCTACCGAACTTAAGAAAACTAACCTTTTTTTCGATAAACCTATATATGTGGGAATGACAGTGCTCAATATTTCAAAAGGTCTGGTATATGACTATTATTATACTTTTATATACAAATACTGGTAGCCTTTTATATCAATTTAAATGTCATGAATTTTTATTCAATTTTACGTAGAGATAACCAGCTATATTTCGATACCAGTGATTACAATGATAATAATTTATTTGGCATTGAAAAACTTAACAAGAAAAAAATTGGTTATATAAAAGATGAAACACATGGTAACATTATTAACGGATTTTGTGGGATTACGAGCCAAAATGTACGCATTTAAAGTAGATAATCAGCAGCTAGAAAAAGAAAGCGTTGTAAGTAAGGCCAAGGGTAAAACTATTATTTGAAAATTAACATTTTAACATTATAAAGATGCTCTTTTTATTGATCAAACATATTTTAGTTGCTTTCAAACGATTTAATCAAAAAATTATGAAATATATTTTTTTAAGATAAATAAAAAGTCCTTAGATAGCGGTGATGACAAACGTCAAATTTTAGAAGATAAAAAAGTACACGTTCTTGGGGATATAAGGTGTTATAATATGTATATATCGCTGACCACTTATTTTTAATTTTTATTTTTTGACATAACTTTACAGTAACTTTAAATTGTAGTAAATATTATTAATAGTAATAATCACATACCTAATTTATTATTTATTTTATTAGGTATCAGTAATATTAATATTATATATTATAAGAATTAACCTTAAACTTATATTTATTCTAGCAAGCTTTTCAAATTTGCATTAAAAAATTTGCACTTCTTAAATAATATTAATTATGTACCATATTTCCTAATACCTAATCCAAAAGAACCTCATACTTATATTTATTGCTTATTAAATTTGTATTAAATAATTTGCACTTCTTAAATAATATCAATTATGTACGGTATTTATTAATACCTAATATAAATAAAACTGCATTTACAGTGTTTATAATAAAACTGCATTTATAGTATTTGTTTTATTTCCTGAAATTATTTACTATTCCTAAAGTACAAATTTTATAATATTTTTAGGAACAAAAAAAAACTTTAAATTAATTGACAAAAAACGATGAAGGAAATTTAAATTAAATATATATTTTTAAATATCCATTTTTTATTATAATTTTTTTCTGGCAAAAGTATGATTCAAATTGGATTTTTACGTCATTTTTGTCATTAACCATGCTCCTAAGAAATAAGTCCGATGTCTTTGAATTAAATTGATTTATTTTAAAATATTTTTTATTTATTATTTTGCTCACAAATTAATCAGAATTGTTAAAAATAGATTTTATGGTGTTTTATCGTTACATTTAATGCAATTTATTATAATTTAAGATAAGGCTGACGCAATTTTGTTTCCGTCTACAGGATAGTCATAGGTTATGTAATATCGGTCCCGTATTAAGGCCCTTGGCTATCGGCCCCTGGTTGTATCCCCGATATAACCCCCTGTCACTGCCCCCGACGTACCCACCCCGCCGCCGCCCGCCCCCTTTAACTGACGGCCCATCTGGCCGAGGGGGCGCACTAGCCCCGCGGGCATGAGAGCGAGAGAGAGACAGAGAGAGAGAGAGAGAGAGAGAGAGAAGAAGAGAGAGAACGAGAAAGAGTGAGAAATATATACTAACTGACAGACAGACAGATAGTTAAACGCAACACACACTCAACAACAACAACAACAACGACGACGAATTTTAATTAATTTACTTTTTTTTATTTTTCAAATTTTACCTTTGACCACCCTGTAGTTTATTTCGTCACGCTCACGCAAATTTTATGTTGCATTTCACTCTAGCGTAATTTACTTTGCGAAAGTGGGATCATGTGATCGATGCTGGCCAATCAGATGGCCGGATTTCAAATTTTCAACCAATCAGAAGCCTTGAAAATTATCAGATTTGCTCGATGCCCTACGAGTATACTACTTGCTGTGCCTAGTTTTTGGCCTATTTGTTTGCGATAATAGCTCTCCATAATCTTTTGAGCACTGTACTATATATTCTAATATTTTTGGTGTGAAGAGATATTCAAAAACTTCGAAGGGCGTAGAATTTTCGTCAATGTTTATTTTGATCCCTGCACTGTTCTCATCAAAATCTAATAATGGTATTGGTGCTGTTGTATTTTCCCACGATGATTCGGTTTCGTTGCCATCATCACCTTATCTTTCAGCCTCAGATGAGTGGATGCTTTGGTCATCGTCGTCTTCCTCTGATGATGAGAGGTTGAATAATAATTTCTGTCTTTGGCATCGACTTAGACCTGCTTCTTCTATATCGGTGTCTGAAGATTCGTTTGGCTCATATTTTGGATCTGACCCACCTTCGCTATCATGATATGGATTCACTTCCTCATAGTCGCTAGCCATTTCATCGAACAGCTCTTGCAACCTCCGCTGCTCCCGTTCGTAAGGATCATTGGCACCACTCATCTAAAACAATCAATCAGTTTATTTTTTTATAAAATTGATTTGGAAGTTATTACAAAAACGATGCGTCTACCTTGGCACCAAAACAATAACTAATTACATTTTGTAGGCAATTGCAGACGTCTATCGGTGTTCCGTGTAAATTTGACAAAAACGGAAAATTCCAGGAGCAGTGAGGGATGTGCAACAGTGCAACGCTTTTTGGACATAATAAAAGCGGCAGTATTCGGAAACCATTAGTGCTAAGAGTGGCAGTAAGCAACTATCCCTAATACTTTGTATGGCAAATGGGACGTCAATAAACGTTCTGCCGTTTACTAACATTTTAAGTTTAGACGCCGATCGGCATCCTGGCAGAATTACCCACGGCAGGGTGGACGTCTATCGACGTCGCTGTCCATCAACGTGTTAATAATTTGTTTTAGGTATTGTTTCTTGATCTATTTTTTTCTTCTTTAGGTAAACTACTTAAATAAGGTTTAAATCTAATTTGATCTCGATATTCTTTATTATTTCTAATAGTCTCTTTAAAGTCAAACGTTAAAATTGCGTTTCAATAAAGCTTGTTTTTTTAAATAAAGAAGGTTGTAAAAAATAATAGAAAATAAGATCATAAAAAAATGTTAAAGAAATGTTCAAAAATTTTAAAATAATATTTAAACAAAAAAATATTTTGTTATAGGAAAAAACAAAAAATTATATATGGGATACATTTTTAAAAAGGATGGTAAAAGGAAAAATAAATAAATGGTCTTACCCTGTTTGATGGTAGCTGCCAATCTGGATTAAAAACACTACTGGTAGAAACACAATTTTCAGTACTTTCACACAGTCGGTAGGAACTGTGCAAGATGTAATCGGATGTTAAATATGAAGCACAAAATTTGCACTGTCCAAGACAACTTCTCATTTTTTTTCTCTTTCTTCTTCTTCGATAATTGGATGTTCGATCCAACGGGCACTGGTTTTTGATCAGGATATTCGGTCCCTTAAAAAGTCTAGCTTTTCGAGTTCGGGAAAAACACTATCCACGAAGGCACTATGTTTTTCAGTTGCGGTAAAGTGATTTTTTTGTTTTGAATTCAGCAAATAACTTTTAGTCTTGGTGAGTTACAGATTACTTGATATACTTAAATAACCGATTTATTACAAGCAAACGCCGGCAACCTAACTAACTACATATTGAATTAAAGATATGCTCTATATTGGTTAGGCGGATTCTGTTAGAAATACATGTGATGAACCAGTATGTAAACATTATTGTTATTACCTTTATTTTATACCTATTGGTATTGTAATTGTTAATTTTTAAATAGTGTCAATAAAAGTTTTTAT
The DNA here is from genome assembly GCA_014170235.1 of Listronotus bonariensis. Taxonomy (NCBI): domain Eukaryota; kingdom Metazoa; phylum Arthropoda; class Insecta; order Coleoptera; family Curculionidae; genus Listronotus; species Listronotus bonariensis. Next base: position 12,756 of record JACEGR010007495.1, read on the forward strand.
ATGTGTCATCACCTTCATATTATCTTGTCTTATTAAAAAGTTTCTAAGTTATATTTCTAATTGGTTATGGGCCCAGAGTGACTCTAAAATTATAATTCTTCATTAGTGATAAGATATTCCACGATTTGGCATAGTAAATTGATTACCAAATAACTACGAACAATCAAGATTTCAAGTTGCAAATAGATTAACAAAATGAGTTCCCAAGGTGCTTTACCGTCCATGGAGAAACTAGAAGGTTCATCTAATTATAGCAACTGGAAGTTTCTAATGCAAATGTACCTAATGCATGAAGATTTATGGGATTGCATTGAAACTGATGAACAAGGTACTGTTAAAAATAAGGACTCTAAAAAGGAACAAAAAGCGAGAGCAAAAATATGTTTGATGGTAAATCCTTGTGCATTTATTCACATTAAAAATGCCACTTCCGCCAAGCAAGTATGGGATAACCTAAAAACAGCATATGAAGATAAAGGACTTTCCAGACGTTTGTCAATGCTTAGAATGCTTTTTGGTATGAAATTAACTTCGTTCGCCTCCATGAATGAGTATGTTACTCAAGTAATGTCCATTACACAACAGTTAAGTGACATTGGTGCTGCTTTGGAAGATGAATTTATAGCAGTTATTCTTCTTAGTGGTTTGTCATCAGAATATAATCCTATGATAATGGCAATGGAGAATTCCAACGTCAAATTAACCAGTGATCTTGTTAAAAGTAAACTTTTACAAGAAAATATGGTTAAGGAATTAGGAAATAAGGATGAATCAGCTCTACTAGCCAATAAGAACCACAAGAAAAAGCCAATAACTTGCAACTATTGTGGTAAGCAAGGTCATTTTGTAAAATACTGCCGTAGTCGCAAAGCTGATTTAAATAAGGGTTCTCAAAAGAAAAATAACCAAACTCAGTCGTCTATTTTATGTGCTCTGTCAGTAAATTTAGAGCCTAATGGATGGTATGTTGATTCTGGGGCTACAGCTCATATGACAAATAGGAAAGATTGGTTAACAAATTTCAAAGAAGAGGTTGGACAAGAAGTAACAGTAGCAAACAATGAAAAGCTTTATACTTGCGGTAAGGGAGATGTCAAAATTTTTAATAATCCATTTATAAGCCAAATTTCTGATGTTCTTTACGTTCCAAATTTATCTACAAACCTACTGTCAGTCAGCAAAATGACTGAGCGAGGCATAAGAATTGAATTTTTGAAAGACAAATGCAAAATTTTTGGATCAAATGGTAATATTATGGCTGAAGCAAGAAAAATTAATGGAACATACAAGTTAAACTTACAAACAAATGAAACTTCTGCTGAACCAGTTTGTTTTTCAGCTGTCGAAACTAAGTCACACGACATATGGCATAAACGGCTTGCACACCTAAACAAGTTTGGTATGAGGTTACTGAAACAAGGAATGGCTACAGGAATTGATTTTTCTGAGAATCATATGGAACCTTGTGAAACTTGTATAACAGCCAAACAAACTAAACAACCATTTCCCAAGAAATCTTTTAAAAGAGCTAAAGAAAAACTGGAACTTGTACACTCAGACTTGTGTGGACCAATGGATGTACCTTCTCACGTTGGAAACAGATATCTTTTGACTTTCATTGATGACTACAGTCGCAAAACATTTGGATACTTCCTCAGAAGCAAAGATGAAGTCTACGAAAATTTCAAAAACTTCAAAGCTATGGTCGAAAACGAAACAAATCTGAAAATAAAGTGTTTGAGATCAGATAATGGGGGAGAATATGTTTCTAAATCATTACAGCGTCTTCTTTCACAAAATGGGATCAAGCATCAAACGACAGTACCCTATACACCAGAACAAAACGGCGTTGCAGAGCGAGCAAACCGTACAATCATGGAAAAAGTTCGAGCAATGCTCACAGACGCCAACTTACCGAAGGAATATTGGGCAGAAGCTGCTAACACGGCTATCTATTTGAAAAATCATTCCCCTACAAAAGCGTTATTTAACTGTACTCCGCAGGAAAAATGGTCTGGCGAAAAGGTAAATCTACAACATCTGAGAGTGTTTGGTTGCAAAGCTTATCTTCATGTACCCGATGGTCAAAGAAAGAAGTTAGATCCCAAGGGTAAAAAGCTATGTTTCGTTGGATATTGTGAAAATACAAAAGGATACAGACTGATAGATCCGATAAATCCAAAGAAAATAATCAAAGGAAGAGACGTGACATTTTTAGAGACGCACACCTATTTTGAAAAGACAAAAGACGTAAAAACCAAAGTTAACCATCAAGATATCAAAATATGTCAAGAAATACCAATAGTTTTTGATGAGGAACCACATATACTACAGTCAAATGAAAGTGTTGTATCGTTTGAAGGACCAGATGACAGTTTATCGCTAAAGGCAAATGACAGTCCTAGTGAAGAGCCAAGTACAAATAACAATGTTCGATACTATTTGCGAAGCAGGACATCAAAAGAACTTCCTGGCTTTGTGGCATACCAAGCACACTTTGATGAACCATTTACTGTTCAAGAAGCGCTCTCAAGTGATATGCATGATGAATGGTATGAAGCCATGCAGGAAGAATATGCCGCTCTTCAGAAAAATAACACTTGGCAATTAGTCGATTTACCAAAAGGTAAAAAAGCTATAGACTGCAAATGGGTTTTTAAGGTTAAAACCAATACAGATGGAACTACAGATAGATACAAAGCTCGCCTTGTTGCCAAAGGTTTCGCACAAAAATATGGTGTGGACTACGATGAAACTTTTTCTCCAGTAGTGCGACATTCCACTTTAAGGATGTTGATCGCATTAGCAGCCAAGTTGGATCTTGATATTGACCAGATGGATGTGAAGACTGCATTTCTTAATGGTGATCTTAAAGAAACCGTTTACATGAAGCAGCCTGAAGGATTTATCCAAGAAAATCAGGAGTCCAAGGTGTGTCTACTGAAGAAATCACTTTATGGGTTAAAACAGGCACCAAGAGCATGGTATGAGAAAATCCATTCTGTTCTGCAAAATTTTGGTTTACAGCGCCTAGAGAATGAACCTTGTGTCTATTATAAAAGAAAAGATGAAAAATTGTTAATTCTAACTCTCTATGTTGATGATATCTTGATTTTTTCTAACGACAACACTGAAAAAAACAACTTAAAGAATCAGCTTATGTCCAAATTTGATATGAAAGACATGGGAACAGCAAACCAAATCCTAGGACTTAGAATTAGGAGAGAAAAAGATGGAATTTATATTGATCAAAAGAAATACATACAAACCATTTTGGAAAAATTTAACATGATTAATTGTAAAGCCGTAAAAACACCTTTAGAACAAAACAAAAAATTTAATAAACATGAAAATTTAATTCCTGATTCAAAGTTGCCGTATCAGAATATAATTGGCTCTTTAATGTACCTGGCAGTGTGTACAAGACCAGACATTGCATACTCAACAAGTTTTTTAAGTCAGTTTAACACCTGCTACAACGAAGAACATTTTAAAGCTGCAAAACGGGTTCTTCGGTACCTAAAGGGCACTATGGACTACTGTCTATTCTTCTCCAAAGACCAAAAAGATTTAGAAGGCTTCGTGGATGCCGATTGGGGAGGGGATATTACAGACAGAAAATCCTATACAGGCTATGTATTTAAATTTAGCAGTGCTGCAGTTTCCTGGGAAAGTAAAAAGCAAAGAACAGTAGCATTATCAAGTGCTGAAGCTGAATACATGGGTCTGTCTGAAGCAACGAAGGAAGCCATTTTCTTGCAAAGTTTGTTGAAGTTGGTAAATGAGAAAAAATGTGTCACATTGTTCAATGATAGCCAGTCAGCTCAAAAATTGGCTTTGAATCAAAGATATCACAGTAGAACTAAACACATTGACATTCGACACCACTTCGTAAGAGAAGCTATCCAGTCAGATCAAATAGATTTGAAATATTTACCCACAAATCAGATGATGGCTGATGTTCTAACAAAAAGTTTGGGAAGACCCAAACATGAAGCTTTCTGTCAAGAACTTGGTTTAGTTTTAAAACAGTAATGTTTAAGGGCTGGTGTTAGAAATACATGTGATGAACCAGTATGTAAACATTATTGTTATTACCTTTATTTTATACCTATTGGTATTGTAATTGTTAATTTTTAAATAGTGTCAATAAAAGTTTTTATATGTGTCATCACCTTCATATTATCTTGTCTTATTAAAAAGTTTCTAAGTTATATTTCTAATTGATTCATTTATTGGATGGTCTTTTTGTTAGGTACACGCCTGGAAAGAATGGGACCGCTTCGGTCCTGGTCCCGGGGTATACGAGCTGACCCTGTTCAGCCCTATTGACCCCTATGAACTTGCCGGTCGCCTGAAACAAAATAAAAGAAAACCCCCAAAAAACCCAAAAATTCGAATTAAAAACGACGTTTTGGTGGCAAGTCTGCCACCGTTGTCAGCTCGTATACCCCGGGACCAGGACCGAAGCGGTCCCATTCTTTCCAGGCGTGTACCTAACAAAAAGACTATCCAATAACTACATATTGGGAAAATACATGCATTTATAATATTTTAAGGTAATACAATATACATATCTACTTAATACGTTACAATTAGTACTTATCATAAAATAATAGATAAACTACGAGAAAAATACCAATACCTAATTTATCAGAGATTATCGTTAACAATTGCTTACAGTATAAAAACATTATGCGAAATATAATATGATAAAATATGATATTGTGTTTCGGGTACTACTGAAATTGCAGGATTTCTTTTTAACAAATTTAGGTACCAAGTTTGCCCACGTGCACCAGATTTTAACAAATTCTGACCGAATGCCTTTTTTATTTTGAAGACAGACAGACTCAATACGCATGTCTTTTTTAATAAGGAAACCGTATTTTGCAACATTTATAACCCAATCTTTAATTCGATTTTCTTCTTCTGTTAGTAATGTGGGTGGTCAAGATTTTATAACATCTGAGGAACTTTTTCAAAATTCGATCGATCAACTACTGAAACCTTTTTTTTTAACTATTCCTGTGTGTTTTTTTATGTTTAATCAAGACTTTAATTTGTTTTTTTTTCGGGTTTTAACAATTTCCAACTGTCTATTTTTTAGGTAGGCGCAAATGAAAAAAATATTAAAAATTCTATTTTTTTTAAAGTTTAACACCCTGTATCTTATAAACAAAGCATTTCCGGACCTATTTTCATATAAACATTTTTTTCATAAAATTTGCTTAAGAATACGCTCCTAAATTTTTTCACCGCTATTAGAAAATACCCTGTATAGGGGTAAAGGTGAGTAGAAGAATAAAGAGGAAAACTTGTTTTTTGAACTTTAAATGGCCTATATGCGGAAAAGTTGCCTTTCGTCAGATTTGCAAAATCTTATCAAAATCGTACTTGTTCTTTAGCTGCCAAAACGACCCAATGTCTTAAATTATTTACCATAATGTAGCAAAAACTTGCATTGCCCTTAAGGTGTTTTCATAAAAAGAAGGTGGGTAAAATGTAAAGATCAGACACCACAGTCACGAAAATTAAAAATTATAGAATTTATATCAAAATTAAGTTATTATATATCTATAAAAGTTTAGGTATTATAATTTTCTACTAAAAATCTGCCAAGCACTGGACGCATCAAAACAAATAAATGCTGTTTAAAAGCTTATTCACTCCAATGTTTAAAAAATAAAATTTTAAAATTTTCATGGTAATCGTAAGCCGTGAAACAAAGTGTTAAATGTTAAATTAGTAAACTATGAAATTATAAGATCAATTATTTTCCTAAAAGTTTTAGTACTGAAGTAAATTTAGGTAAATCCAATGAAAACTTAGAAAGGGTGGGTCGGCGGTTTTTGCACAGAAATTCACAAAAAAATATATATATATATATATGTATATATACAGGGTGATTCAAAAAACATATGCCATCGCTTAATGGGAGATTCCTTAGCCAAAATATGACAAAAATGTCATATGAACATGGGTATTTTAAAACTACGCCAGCGATTTGGCTTAAATTTGGGACATAAGGTACATTTATTAGTAGGCATATTTTGACTATAAGGAATTTGCTATATTTTTACCAGGGGCGTACTTGTGGGGTAGACACATAAAATTTTTTAAATTAAAACATGTACGCCACTGATTTTAATAAATTTTGATAGCGCAATTAAATACTTTACTAAATGCTTAACAAAACTTGTCTCTTAGCATTTTTCGAATTTCGTTTGGTTTTCGAAATATTTTTGATTTTAATACGGGCTGCAGCTACTGACCGCCACCTACGTTAAGCTTTAAAACATTAGAAGGCTTTGAAATAAAAAAACAATTGCTTGAAATTTGACAATATGGCTATTGTATTACCACTATTGTTTTATCATAAACTTTTTCTAACTCATTATAAATGCCTTTTATTAATTATAGTTCGTCAGAGTTAACAGATATGTTGTTAATTTATGGTGAAACCAGACAAAATTCAAGAGAAGCCGTCAGACTTTATGCTGAGTGATACCCGCTACGAAAAGCCCCTAGTAAAATCATTTTTGAGTACATCGTAAGGCGTTTAAGAGAAACAGGCTCTCTTAAACCTGCAAAAGCAAATTTCGTCGTACAGTTCAAGCTGTAGAAGCAGTACTAAATTCGGTAGAAAGTGATCCTAATATCAGTACCCGAATAATTTCCAATGAACTAGGAAACATTTCTCAAGCATCGGTAGTGCGAGTTTTGCAAGAACAACAACTAAAAACCATATCATTTTACAAGGGTACAAGAATTTTTACCCAGGGATTATGGCCCTAGACAAGTATTTTGCCAATGGTTTCTCAATCAGATGCAAAATGACGGCGTTTTTCTAAACATGTACTTTTTACTGACGAGGCACCTTTCACCCGAAGTGGCATTATAAACTTTCATAATAATCATACATGGGCGGAAGAAAACCCTCACGCTTTGCAGACAACAAATTTTCAACATTAATTTTCTTTTAATATTTGGGCTGGAATTGTTGGAAATGAAATTATCGGACCTGTAGTTCTACCGAATAAATTAAATGGAGCGTCTTACCTCAATTTCTTAATAAACGAATTGCCCGATAGTTTGCCACTTTATCTAAGAAACAATAACAGATTATGGTTCCAACATGACGGAGTACCACCACATTTTGCGGCTGAAGTAAGAATATTTTTAAATGAAGCGTATGGTCCTCGCTGGATTGGTCGTGGAGGACCAGTCGCATGGCCACCGAGATCACCAGACATCAATCCCTTAGATTTTTATCTCTGGGGACATGTTAAAGAATTTGTTTACAAAAGAGTCTTGAATACGAGGCAGAAATTGTTACAAAGGATAGAGGGGGCATTTAAAAAAATAAGACAAAATCGTACTATTTGCACAAAAGTACGCAAATCTTTAGGACGAAGACTAAGAGCATGCAACGAAGATAAAGGAGGACATTTTCAGCATCTCATTTAGCCACTTTTTAAGTTAAATTGCAGGTTAGTTTTTTCTTTTTAAATTAAAGCATTTTTTGATGATTTTTATAACTTAACGTAGATGGAGGTTAGTAGCTGCAGCCCGTATTAAAATCGCAAATACCCCGAAAACCAAACGAAATTTGAAAAAATGCTAAGAGACAAGTTTTGTTACGCATTTATTATAGTATTTAACTGCGCTATCAAAGTTTATTTAAATCAGTGGCGTACATGTTTTAATTAAAAAATAATATGTGTCACCTCACAAGTACGCCCCTGGTAAAGATATAGTAAATTCCTTATAGTCAAAATATGCCTACTAATAAATGTAACTTATGTCCCAAATTTAAGCCAAATCGCTGGTGTAGTTTTAAAAAAATTTAAAAAGAAAGAAAAATTATAAAAAATTAAACGCCCTGTATCTTGGAAACCAAGTATTTGCGGACCCATGTTCATATGACATTTTTGTCTTATTTTTGGCTAAGGAATCTCCCCTTAAGCGATGGCATATGTTTTGTGAATCACCCTGTATATATATATATATATATATATATATATATATATATATATACATATATATATATACATATATATATATATATATATATATATAAATATATATATATATATATATATATATATATATATATATATATATATATATATATATATATATATATATATATATATATATATATATATATATACATATATATATATATATATATATAAATATATATATATATATATATATATATATATATATATATATATATATATATATATATATATATATATGTATCGGGCTCTGCTCGGTGTTGGAGATGTGTGCATCGCCTGTGTCGCGTCGTCACTAGTTGTTGGTCGTCGTGTTTCAGGTTTTTCTTGTTTTAAGAGGGTTTTCCAAGCTGTTGATAGGTGTAAAGTATCATCCCTTACATTAAGTCTTCCACTCTTATGAATTTCTATGGATTCACGGATAATCCTTGTCTTGTAGTGGTTAATGTTTGCCACCTGTCTACAACTGTTGAAATCTATGTTGTGTCCTGTTTCTAGATGGTGTTGAAACAGAGCAGATGTTGTTTGCTTGTTTGGTATGGCTAGTTTGTGTTCTTCTAGCCTAGCAGAAATTCTCCTATTTGTTTGACCTATGTTGGTGTGATGGCAGGTGCCGCATGAGATACTGTAGACTCCCTGATTTTCCAGTTTTATTTTGTCTTTAGGATTTCTAAGCGTGGATCCGATCGTCTGTTGGGGTTTGTAGGCTGTAGTTATATTGTGTTTGCGTAGAATTCGTCCTATTCTGTCTGTGATGCCTTTGACGTATGGAAGTGTGGCTCTCAACTTGTTGTCAGTGGGCTCTTGTTCTTTTCGCTGCACATTGGTCTGTCTATTGATAGCTTTATTTATTATATTATGTTTATAACCATTTTGTTTAAGGGCATTTGTTATGTTGCGAATTTCGTTTTCCCTGTTGGTGTCGTCAGTGAGTTTTATGGATCTGGAGATTAGTGTAGTAGCGACTCCTTGTATTTGTGATGGATGGTGGTGCGAATCGGCATTTAAGTATCTGTTTGTGTGCGTTGGTTTCCTGTAAACTGTATGTTGTAGGTCGCCATTTTGTGTCCTAGTGACAAGTACATCAAGAAATGGTAGCTGGCAATTTTCTTCAAATTCCACTGTAAACTGGATTCTTTGGTGGATGGAGTTTATATGATCCAGAAAGCTAAGAAGAGTTTCCCTGCCGAAAGACCATACGATGAATATGTCATCAACATATCTAATCCATAGCTTAGGCTTTAGGTCAGCTGTTTCTATAGCTTTCTTCTCGAAGTAGATCATGTACAGATTGGCCACTGCTGGTGAGAGGGAAGATCCCATTGCTGCTCCATCTATTTGGCGGTAGAATTGAGAATCGAATCTGAAGTACGCATTTTTAAGGCAATGTCGTGCAAGTTCGATCACATGATTTGGAAGGTCTTCATTGTCATGTATTAGTTGTAGTGCTTCATCCACAGGTATGCTAGGATAGAGTGACTTAACGTCGAAGCTGGCAATTATGTCGTCCTTATCAAGTTTAAGTGAGTCCAGTATTTGAGTGAAATGGGCCGAGTTCTTCACATAAGAGGTGGCTTTCTCCGTTAGTGGCTGTAGAATGCTTGCTAGATATTTCTCCAGTTTTTGAGTTGGTGAATTGTAGGCGCTGACTATGGGTCTTAGAGGAACATCTGGCTTGTGGATTTTGGGCAAACCATAAAACTTGGGGCACCTGCTTGATTTCTCCCTAGGGATTAGTGTTTTCTTAATTTCGGCGTCAATTGGAGCAGCGTTAATTTTTGACTTGGTTGTTTTTTCCAGATATGTGGTCGGATCGTTTTTGACTGGTTTGTAGCAGGGATCGTTGAGAAGGGTTTGAATCTTTTGTTGGTAGTCATTTGTATCCATTATGACCGTGGCGTTTCCTTTGTCGGCTGGCACTATAGTGATTTCCTTGTTGTTGTTCAGAGTTTTGAGGGCTTGTCGTTCAGCGAAGGTCATATTGTCTTGTGGAGGCTTGGCTGTCCTTAGTATTTTTGCTACGTCTTGTCTGATCTGTTCTGCAGCTTGTTCTTCCACCGATGATAGGCATGTCTCTACGTTGGCGATTATGTCTTCAGTTGGTATTCTTTTTGGCGCCATGGCAAAGTTAAAACCTTTACTTAAGACGCTTATTTCAGCTTCGGAGGGTTGGTACGATGATATATTGTGGACTGTTCAACAGATTACAGAGGAAAGTTCAACAGATTACAGAGGAAAGCTCCAGGAACCAACCACAATGACGATGTTAACAGAAACAAAACAGTCCACAATATATCATCGTACCAACCCTCCGAAGCTGAAATAAGCGTCTTAAGTAAAGGTTTTAACTTTGCCATGGCGCCAACTCTACACATTCATCTATCCGTGAAACATATTTATGATCCTGACAAACAATTAAGGCAAAAATAATTTACTATAAATTATTCGTTTTTATAATTTTCGTTATATTATTTAAATCAAATCCCACTTACTACTCACTAGTATGGAGCGAAAATGGCCACTAAATTTATTTTGCTACAAATAATTTGCCCACATATATATATATATATATATATATATATATATATATATATATATATATATATATATATATATATATATATATATATATATATATAGTAAGTGGGATTTGATTTAAATAATATAACGGAAATTATAAAAACGAATAATTTATAGTAAATTATTTTTTGCCTTAATTGTTTGTCAGGATCATAAATATAAAAATGTGTAATTAAAATAAAAATAAAATAAAAAACAAAGCATTAGAATTAAAACTGTTTAATGACAAAAAGTCAGGGCCGGTACATGAAAAAGTGGCGTCCGAGGCAGTTACCATTTCGGCCACCCTAAGCTAAAAAATTAAGATTATCTTAGTATAGCCGGTTTTTTAAAGTAATATTTTATATGGTTTGATTAAATGTTTTGTTATTTAAATAGATCATTGTTGGGCTAATTTTAATTCAAAAAGTTTATCCAAAATTTGGCTAAAAAGTTTGTGACACAGGGTTATTATATATTTTAAAGAACTGAAAACCCTTTTTGGCTTAAAAATGTATTTCATACATTTGTATATCTTAAAAGGTACTTAAATTACAAGAAAACAAAAGAAAATAAAGAAACAATAAAACGAGCTCTATTAAGACCAATTGCTCTTAACGGCTGGAATAGGCCGATTTAACTTTTTCATCTGGTATCACAAACGCTTTTGATTATTAGGGATAAAATATATACTTTAAGTATATTCCACTTTTAGGTGAGAGGAGTAGAGAGAAATATGAATAATACTTTGATGTGGAATTTGGCATGAAGAAAATGTATATAATTGGGTAACCTATCACTGATCCCTAAAATATGAAGAGTACAAAAACGAAGTCTTTTTTAATTGAGATTTATATTATAAGCGGAATGTCTTAAAAATAAATAACTTATAAATCACTTATTTAAGAGTTTTATTAAAAAACGTCGATTTTGCTGCGCCCCTCAAAGGGTTAAGCCGCCCGAGTCGTTGTTTTTAGTTTAAGATGTTAACGGACAGGACTAGCTGTCCTGCATCTCATCTATCTCAGGTGACCAGAGTAGTGTGTTTTCCCCGAAGCTGGCTAGAAGAAGATTGAAGATCTACGAAGAAAATGATCTTCCCCTCCCTTAATCACCATACCCATATAGACCACCTAAATTCCCTGTCCCATTAACTAAATTTCTTAACAATAAGAAAATCATCCCCACTACCCCTTTAATTGTTATAATACAGCCTTTAGAATTTAATAATTTTAGTTGCAATCTTAACATGTCATGCTGTGAAACTGTAGAGCTGATATTAGCTCTCCTAAATCAGGAAATACAAATTTGGGATTTAACTGAAAATCAATTAAAACTTATCCCTTTAAAGTATTTAGTAAGATTTATAAAACCGTACGAACTTTTAAAAATTTGGTCTAAGCTTCCTACTGAATTCAAAAGAGATTTTGAATTACAAACTTCACTTCCTTGTTATATACATGAAAACGTGTTTGGTGATGTAAGCGATTGCCCACCCACAAGTCAAAAAAATTGTCCCATGTGTAATATTCGATACGTCTAAATAAATCCATCATTATATAGCCAAAACTCCCCAGTACTTAAATACCAAACAAAGAGTGCATATTAAATAAAAGTAAAACTTACCATTTTATTATGAAAAAAGTACATTTTAATTTAGATAAAAACCAAACACAAATATTATGTACCTACATGTATGCCCATAAAAATGCAGGAAAAAGTAATTATCAACAAAATCTATTAGATAGAATACGCTTTGAACACCGAATAATAAAAATGGAAAAAATACTTGCACCTATATTAAATAAAGATTTTCGAAAAGAGACATACGAAACGCGATTTGCATAAAATTAAAAACGTGTAAACGATACTGATCGCTATGCACTTGGAAAGAATACTGGCGAGACAAGCTTTGTGGGTCAACATACGAACCACTAAAGGAGGTAGTTAGGTAGGTAGACTTTTTTAAAGCCACTTTAAGTCATTTTAAAAAGTACACATACAGGATGCTTTGAAAAAATGCAAAAAAATTTTAGGTGGTGATTAATTGTTCAAAATAAAGGGTATTAGTAAAATTTGTTAGACTAGATAGAGGCGTTATACAGGGATTCATTTAAAAGGTTACCACGCAAAAAATAAAAAATAATATTCATCTACAATAATCCGCTATAGCCTGAACTACGGAGGAGATGAAAATTTTTTTTACTATTTTTAAAAAATTCGAAAAGGTCAAAAAAGTGATAATTTTTTTTCTAAATAATAAAAAATTAAATTTTTACCTAATTTTCTTGAAGTATTTTATTCAGGCAGCTGAAACAAACACGAATTATAGTACATTTTGTCCTCGGCACAAAACAGTTATAACATTTTTTGTATTAAAAATTGATTTGCACCGCAAACAATAGTTTAATAATTTCTCGCAAAAATCGAAAAAACAACACCTTTTACACAGTAACTTGTCGAAGTCCATTTTAGGTACTAAGTGAAATATACGTTTTAAAGTTGCATCTCAAAAAGGCAGTGTAAATCTTGTTATTAAAACATGTTTTAATGCATATATACGAGGGGTAATTTTTAATTAAATTCATTATGTTTGAAAAATTTGGGAAAAATATATAGACAAACGTTGGTGAACTACAAATTTTCTTTATTTTAAGTATATAACTACAGGGTGACACAAAAAATTAATGGGAATATAACTTAAAAAATAAATATTCTAAATAGCCGCTATAAAAATAACGAAAAAAACTTGTAAGCATTTTATTATTACATTAATTTACACAAAAATGACATGACAATGAACGTTGGAGAACTACAAATTTTCTTTATTTTAAGTATATAACTACAGGGTGACACAAAAAATTAATGGGAATACAACTTAAAAATAAATATTCTAAATATGCGCTATAAAAATAATGAAAAAACTTGTAAGCATTTTATTATTACATTAATTTACACAAAAATGACATGACAATGAAATTTCGATATTGTAGTCACGTGATTCCAGACTTCCGAGGTTCCGCAATATTGACAGAAAACATTTAAAGCACTCATTCATACAATGAAATACATTTAAAGCACTCATTCATACAATGAAATACATTTAAAGCACTCATTCATACAATGATTTATAATACATCTTTTACAAAATCTTTTATGTTTACACTGATGCGTTTTTCTTATCTTACATATTTTGCAATAAACTCTAGGTAATTGTACCATAGATTCAGGCACTGCACTAACATATTTTATCATTGTGTTAACAAGGCTTTTATCTAACAAATGATTATTTATATTAGCCTTGACCGCTTTATTACAAATTAGGCAAGCCGAACATTCCACTATTAAACTAAGGTTAACGTCACATAGGGTACAGGAGAGTTTTTTTGTACAGCAATTTACAGATTTTGTATAGTGGACATTAACATGTTTATAAGTTCCTAAAGCCACGTTTATACTATGTTCAAAATAACAAGGGTTGCACAAAATAAAGACACCTAGTTGTTCACTAATTACTGTAATGTAACTCTGCATTACACAAATAGAGCGACTAAGATAAGACGGTTTGATTGATTCACTAGCTCTTATTTGTTTGTTTCTTATTAACGCGTCACTACTGCACCCCTCATCCGTATCATCAAGCCCACTATCTTGTTCACTGTCACTGTCCCTGTCTGTTAAGTTCATATTTCGGTCTGCATTTATAAGAATAATTTGTCTGATATCTAAAATATCCTTTGTCACTTTAAAATGTATTTCTTGGTCGTCGTATATTGATTTAATACTAGATGTAAATAATTCAACATTAATTTTTAAAAGTTGATGTTTAATTAGAAGTTCTGAAATCAACTCTAAAAACTTTTCTTTAATATCACTAAAAAGTCATTTATGTCAACATAATTTTGAGATGGAAGTAACCTAAGAGTAACAATCCTATTTTTAAATGCTGATGATACTATTTTAACATTGTCACCATAGTTTTTAATTACCTCATTTTTATGATGGTTTAAGCGTAAATGCGAACTTAGGTTATTTTTTTAACCACGCATTACACTCTTTGCACCTTGATAGAATAAGTCTTGGAATTCTTTCTTCACTATCTTCTATTTTTCGTTTCTTGTCTTCTTCACTATCTTCTATTTTCCGAGATAAACACGATTTTTTCCTATGTCTATAAAGGTTAGTTTTTGATGTATAACTTTTACCACAATCTTTACACTGATGTTGATTATTTAATGTTCTATATTTACAAGATTCTTTTCTATGTCTACCAAGATTTGAAAGATTAGAAAACGTTTTATCACAATCATCACATATATACATTATTCTTCTGCGAGTAAACCTTACTTTTCTAATATAATTGCATACGTATTTGCCTCCAATCCCAAATTTATTACGTGTAAATGATTATTAAAATGTTTTACAGTTATGGTTTCATTTAAAAGTTTACCGCACAAAATAATAGCGTCCTCATATAGTTCTAATAGCGCTACATCATTATCACTTTTATGTTCAAATTTTAAAAGTCTACAGTATAAATTGATAAAAAAATTTTGAAGTTCAGTAACCTTATTTAAAATTTTATTTTTTGACATCACTTTGTTTTACAATCCTTAAACAATAATTCACACATTCCTCCACAGTTTTTACTGGTCTTAATTGACAACAATACTTACAATATTGTATGCAATCACTATTTTTCACTATTTTTTTACACACGAAACAACGACTTATGGATTTGCAACTAAATCTTAATCGATGTATACGAAACCACTTAGGATACATAACTAAAGATAAATATGATTCTCCACTGTTATTTAGGTGTGTAGTACTGGTAATGAGAAGGGATATGGGTGGGAACTAGAGTAGGAGTGTACTGACGCATATGGAGCGTGGTAAAGAGAGGGGATTTAGGAGGTCTATATGCGCATGACGAAGGGAAGGAATTTAGGTGGTCTATATGGGTATGGTGATTAAGGGAGGGGGAAGAGCATTGTCTTCGTAGATCTTCAATCTTCTTCTAGCCAGCTTCGGGGAAAACACTACTGACACCCTTTATTTAACCATTATTTATATGCTCGCCCGGCAACCCTATTTTAACGGTGATCTCCTGAAACCCTTCTTTAATTTTCATAACCGCATTAAAATATCTCTCTTCGTATTTAAAGCTGCACATGCAGCAACCATTACCCCAAGCAATGATCCCACCAATAATCCCAACCTTTCCCCACATCCGTAAACAATTAATATCAACTGGCAACCCCACTTCAACACCCCTTTTTATTGCAAATTCAGCCAAGGTCATGTTATTATGCCTTCTCTTAAATATAAATTTCATAAGTTCCCTTTTCGAAGCCACTCCATTGTTCTCAAAATACCGACCATAATGATGTACTACTATTTCCCAATCTTTTTCACTCCTAGGATCTACCAAAGACCTACTAATTCTACTTATCACTGCATACTTTAGTAAATCATCGTCACTCGGAAATTCGTTTCTAAACCAACCTTTCCCCACATCCGTAAACAATTAATATCAACTGGCAACCCCACTTCAACACCCCTTTTTATTGCAAATTTAGCCAAGGTCATGTTATTATGCCTTCTCTTAAATATAAATTTTATAAGTTCCCTTTTCGGAGCCACTCCATTGTTCTCAAAATACCGACCATAATGATGTACTACTATTTCCCAATCTTTTTCACTCCTAGGATCTACCAAAGACCTACTTATTCTACTTATCACTGCATACTTCAGTAAATCATCGTCACTCGGAAATTCGTTTCTAAACCAACCTTTCCCCACATCCGTAAACAATTAATATCAACTAGCAACCCCACTTCAACACCCCTTTTTATTGCAAATTCAGCCAAGGTCATGTTATTATGCCTTCTCTTAAATATAAATTTCATAAGTTCCCTTTTCGAAGCCACTCCATTGTTCTCAAAATACCGACCATAATGATGTACTACTATTTCCCAATCTTTTTCACTCCTAGGATCTACCAAAGACCTACTTATTCTACTTATCACTGCATACTTCAGTAAATCATCGTCACTCGGAAATTCGTTTCTAAACCAACCTTTCCCCACATCCGTAAACAATTAATATCAACTGGCAACCCCACTTCAACACCCCTTTTTATTGCAAATTCAGCCAAGGTCATGTTATTATGCCTTCTCTTAAATATAAATTTCATCAGTTCCCTTTTCGGAGCCACTCCATTGTTCTCAAAATACCGACCATAATGATGTACTACTATTTCCCAATCTTTTTCACTCCTAGGATCTACCAAAGACCTACTTATTCTACTTATCACTGCATACTTCAGTAAATCATCGTCACTCGGAAATTCGTTTCTAAACCAACCTTTCCCCACATCCGTAAACAATTAATATCAACTGGCAACCCCACTTCAACACCCCTTTTTATTGCAAATTCAGCCAAGGTCATGTTATTATGCCTTCTCTTAAATATAAATTTCATAAGTTCCCTTTTCGAAGCCACTCCATTGTTCTCAAAATACCGACCATAATGATGTACTACTATTTCCCAATCTTTTTCACTCCTAGGATCTACCAAAGACCTACTTATTCTACTTATCACTGCATACTTCAGTAAATCATCGTCACTCGGAAATTCGTTTCTAAACCAACCTTTCCCCACATCCGTAAACAATTAATATCAACTGGCAACCCCACTTCAACACCCCTTTTTATTGCAAATTCAGCCAAGGTCATGTTATTATGCCTTCTCTTAAATATAAATTTCATAAGTTCCCTTTTCGGAGCCAATCCATTGTTCTCAAAATACCGACCATAATGATGTACTACTATTTCCCAATCTTTTTCACTCCTAGGATCTACCAAAGACCTACTTATTCTACTTATCACTGCATACTTCAGTAAATCATCGTCACTCGGAAATTCGTTTCTAAACCAACCTTTCCCCACATCCGTAAACAATTAATATCAACTGGCAACCCCACTTCAACACCCCTTTTTATTGCAAATTCAGCCAAGGTCATGTTATTATGCCTTCTCTTAAATATAAATTTCATAAGTTCCCTTTTCGAAGCCACTCCATTGTTCTCAAAATACCGACCATAATGATGTACTACTATTTCCCAATCTTTTTCACTCCTAGGATCTACCAAAGACCTACTTATTCTACTTATCACTGCATACTTCAGTAAATCATCGTCACTCGGAAATTCGTTTCTAAACCAACCTTTCCCCACATCCGTAAACAATTAATATCAACTGGCAACCCCACTTCAACACCCCTTTTTATTGCAAATTCAGCCAAGGTCATGTTATTATGCCTTCTCTTAAATATAAATTTCATAAGTTCCCTTTTCGAAGCCACTCCATTGTTCTCAAAATACCGACGATAATGATGTACTACTATTTCCCAATCTTTTTCACTCCTAGGATCTACCAAAGACCTACTTATTCTACTCATCACTGCATACTTCAGTAAATCATCGTCCCTCGGAAATTCGTTTCTAAACCAACCTACTAACTCAAATCTATCAACCCCTAATATTAGATTCATTCCATTCTCCACATGCTTCAAATGTATCGGAATCACTTTGCCAACAACGCCATAACTTGAAATCATAATAACTAACTTGCGGTTCAATATTACCTGTTTAATCCCGTGTCCTACTCCTTTACGCATTAAGCCTAAGGAAAGGTCAATCATGTTCTCGTCGACTGCAGCCGCACGCATCTTAAGACTTTTAGTTTTAATACCTTTATTTATATGTACAAATTAATAAGTGATATAGTTATTAAGATCGAAACATGTAAAGTGTTCTATGTCTTAATAAAGTTTTTGCATAGCTTTACACTGTGTTTTAATAAAAATATAATTTAAAAATAAAGGTATAAAACTTTACAGGTTATAAAATATTTTTCAGCTAATACTGTATTGTTTCTTAGTTACGGCGTTTTTGAAACATCTCGACTAAAAATGTATAGACTCGTAGCGATATTTATCAAGTATACCTTTTTGTGCAAAAAATGTGAATAATAAAAATTATCTGCTAGAATCATAATATACCAATGCAAAAAAAGTAACAACATTAAAAAAAAACAAATGACTGCAGGTGACTCCCTCTATACGGGGTGTTCGAAAACTCCGTATATTTTAAGGGGTGATTCTACACAAAAATATATGAAAAAGAGTTTATATGTCCTAAACGCCTTTACTTTTCAGATACAGGGTGTACAAATTTAAAAAAAAATGGGTTTTTATAATCACTTTTATACCAATTTAGACAATGGCTGCTAAAAATAAAAAAAATGCTAACTCGCAATTGATTTTCTTGCTTCCTAAAAATTGGAGAACCTTAGTAAAGACTTTAATTGTCTTGTCAATTTGTGCTTTAGTTATTGTTTAAACATTTTGATACTGTAATAATCTTCTCTATGTCGTGACATATGGGTTTGACTGATTTAATTGAGAATGAAACATTCTTAATGCCTTTTCCTAATAAAGTAGAAATTTATTGTTTAGTCTTGTAATAAGCTCTACGCTTTCTTTCTTCCATAAATACCAAACCTAAAGTAAATACACCCTAAATCCCCAAATAATAAATGTCACAAACAGCGCTTTTTGTTTATACACTTTGTCACACACAACTTTGTTTTACACAATGTCACAAACACAACTTTGTTTTTTTAAACGTCTTTGTTCTCTAGGTTTTAGGTATACAGGGAATTTAAAAAAATACGTGGGTGTTAAAAAATAATAGTTTTTGGATGCCAATTTATTTGTTTTTTGGGTCTTTTAGAGGAAGTTTAAATATTTTTTTTAAATAAATACAGGGGTGTTAAAAATAATAGTTTTGGATACCAATTTTTTGTCTTTTAGGTCTTATACCTGGAGTTTAAATACTTTTGAGAAATACAGGGGTGTTAAAAATAATAGTTTTGGATACCAATCTATTTGTTTTTTGGGTCTTCCAAAGGAAGTTTAAATATTTTTTAATTAATACAGACGTCTTAAAAATAACAGTTTTGAATACCATTTTTTTGGTTTTTGGGTCTTATAGAGATATAGATTTTTTCCTTTTAGGAATTATATTTTAAAAAGTTTTTATCATTGTTGAATTATCCTTGACGCACCAGTCACATAATAAGATGAATCTGTTTATTGAAGCACTATAAAGAAAATAACCAGCATTACACTGATTATAAGACTTAGCACACCAATACAAATTAAGCTTTCCCTCGAGCATGTAGTGATGTCGAAATCGATCACAGAATGCACTGTTTCCGCTAGCATTATAATATAATTGTTTACTAATATTGGTATATTCTGGTAGGTCTCGAAATACTTTGAAAAAATGATAATTTTCGTCTTGCTCGAAGATGGAAAATAGTTCTTCAGTTGTTGGATCCATTGGAAATATACATCGTGTTCTTTTAGTAGGTACCAGTGGCGTGCAGTGCCATTCAAGGTAGGGTAGGCAAAATCAAAAAGACAATTTAAACTACTTACCATCTTTTTGTTTCTCTTCGAAGAAATCCAAAACTACACATTACTTTGTTAGAGCAGTCTTTTAACTCAAACAACTCGGTAAGAAAAGTAAAATTATCATGAAAAATTAAAAGGCGACTGTTTTCAAAACACGCACTATGCGCTATATTAAAAAAATACTTCTCTACAACTTCCAATAAAACTTATTTTTTATAAACTAGTTCAATTCGACGATCCTTTTTAGAAATTCTGCAATAACATCATCGTAGAAAGTACCGCTGCGCTTTAAATCTTGTAAAAGGTCTTTTTCCAGGGAGATTATAGATAAGTTGCTCAATCTTTCTTGGCCTTGTGTATTGCGTAAATACGTATGAATACGTTTCAGTCCAGAAAATGAGCGTTCTGCTGATGCACTGCTGGCTGGTATTGTAACGATCAATTTAGCTAATTTTATTAATTGTGGAAAAACATCGCACAATTTTTTTCTTGACAAAATTGCACTATTTCATACGCACTTAACTTCTCGAATTCTGGCGAGGAATATAAACAATTTAATTCATTCTTGAGTCTGTCAAATTCAAAAACAGAACTATATTTTAATTTCAGTTGACTAAATATATCTTCCGGAAATTTTAACTTGAAATTTTTAAAGTGATCGGAATCTAATAAGCGAAAGAAAAATAATTGTCCTATTTCTTTATACCGATCTCTGATTTCACCTGAAATATTATCTACAATTTCTCTAAAAATACGCCTGTAATGCAAGTTTGTATTTTCCACGTTTCTCTTTCTTTTGGGTTGTCCACAAAATTCAGCACATTTATCAAAAATCTTCTCATTTTCAGCAAAAAGTTCCTCCAAAAAGTTTTTAATTCTTCAATTTTATTTATACAGTAGCCTATGTCTGAAACTTTTGATTGTATTATGTTAAAAATTACGTCAGTTCGAGCAAAAATTTGATTAAAAATGTCCAAAAAATAATTGAATTCAAAATCCTGAAGGGCAGTTAAGTACATTCTAGCAGAAGAAAGCGTCTCAGGGTCCCAGTTTGACTGATTTTCGTCCATATGTGTAAACAAATTTATAAGATTTTGAAGTTCAGAAGATATAACATTAACTGTTCTTGAATGGTAAGCCCAACGTGTTTGTACGACCCTAGGCAACTTTTTCGAACAGAACTGGTTGTAGAAATCAGATCTTTTTGTACTGGTATGGAAGAATGTAGCTAGACTTTTAACGGTTCCAAAAAATGTTTAGTTTCTGAAATCCGCTCGCTTGACTTCGATAAAACTATATTCAAAATGTGCGCACTACACCACACATACATAGCATCTGGGCATACTTCACGCACTTTTTTCTGAACGCCATTTTTATATGAAGACAAAACAGCAGCTCCATCATAGGTCTGAGCTATTAGCTTATGGATACATTTGTAATCCGTTAAAATATCTATGATAATTTTTGATAGCGCATCTGCAGTGCGATCCGAGCTTACATTCATGAAACATAAAAAACGATCGACAATTTCATTTGAATCAGTAAAATACCTTAAAATAACACAAAGCTGTTCTCTTCCGCTAACATCTGGGGTTTCGTCGACCATTATAGCAACGAAATCCGTTTCCTCTACTTCAAGACGTATTTTTCTATTAATCACAGCACTAATTGCAGAAATTAAGTCATTTTGTATGTGATTTGAAAGGCCACTGAATGCACTCCTATTTTCACTCTGACTAACTAACTGCAAGTGGTCTTCCAGGACACCATCGTAACTTGCAAGAAGTTTTACACATTCTACAAAATTACCTTGGTTGGAATTGAAAGCATCGACCACTTCTGTGTGGCCCCGAAATGCAAGCTCCTGTTTTCCCAAAAACACGTAATATCAATGAGTCTACGTATTATGTTCCTGTTTCTATCTACTTTAGCATTATGTAGGTCAATCGTCTCTTTAAAACTACGAGAAATACAAATTTCTATACGATTTTGTCCAAAATTAGCCAAAGCAAGAGCCGATGTTAAATGACTTCCTGACTGATCATGCTTTTTGGCTGCGTTTGTCAGATTATTCAAGTCTGCATAGCCCGTATGAGTCCACACATTTTTGTCTTTACTAAATAATAAGCAGGGCCAACAAAACAGTTTGTTCACATGCTTACATCCTGTGAGCCACCTGAAACTATCGTAAATTTTCACGTTAAAATACCTTTTAAAATTTTTTCTCTGATGCACTATATTAAGTAATGGTGTTGGACGTCCTACAGATATTACATTTGCCTTCTTTTCAAATGTCTCCGAACTAAACGAAACTGTTTTGAACCGTAGTACACAATTTTCATTTTCCGCACACTCGCACTGCATTGTTTTCGTTTATTTTTACTAAAACACTCAACCAGAACAGGCTACAAAATTTCAATTATTTAAATTACGTATAAAAGTAAAAACCACCTAATAGGTTATCCACAAAAGATCCCCACAGGTTATCTTAAACGGCGGGCGCTTTCCGCTCTGTCATTGTTCCAGACTGTTTTCTGCGTTGCCAGATCAGAATCTGATTGAACATAATATTCTTGACAGAAAAAGAACACGATTGATGTCATGGAGGATAATAATATATCACTGCTTATAGAAAGGCACAACTCCAATTTCAAATTAATACTAATGTAATAATTATTATTACATAATATTCCTATTTCTCATTAATGGTTTCTGCCTGACCTGGCAACACTAAATCCAGCACGATCTGCTACGTCCTTGTATTCGGCATCAAGACAAACGCAACGCAACTCGTTCTATCTCTGTCATAAACATGGCCAAATCCCCGTGCCGTACGCGTACTAGAAATAAATGTGCAGCCATTATTTCTGCATTTGAGCTAATAGTAAATTTATGAAGCCGCCTTCGTCGCGATCTTATGGAGCGCCTACATGAGTTATATCAATATCACGCATACCTACTGTTTTTAGTGGCCGAAATTAATTGTTATTGATTTTATGTACCCGGTAAAAGAGAAATAAGTAAATTAGATTATTATGATTTTACAGTTATTCATAATATTATGTACAAGAGTATGTTATTTTCATTTATGAAAATTGAAGTGGTTAATCAGTTTTTCTTAGGGTAGGCAACGCCTTTTTGCTTACATTATATGCCCGCCACTGGTAGGTACTTCACTTAACTCACTTCCAGACTGATAATTAGCAGCTTCGTCTTGGATTTGTTGAATTACTATACCTCTCCAATCAGCCATCGTGATTTTGATGATTGATTTGTTTTAAAACTTTAAGTAATGTCTGTATTGATTTGTTTTTAAATGATACAAGTAAGAACATAGCTCCATTTTATATTATTTTTTCATGCTTAATTATGATTTCCTTTCACGTTTTTCAATGTAAATAAATACAATTTTACATTCAGAATTAATATATTAAAATTATTTAGACAAACCCATATTTGTTTTTATTTTTACGTAATAAATATTTTTTATTTAACTGTTTATTGAGATATGTGAAATACTCCCATAAATTTTTAGTTTTATTTTAACATAAATATATTTTTAAAATAAATTTCGACTCAGTATTATGTGTGTAATGTGTGTAATGAAGATAGAAAAATTAATAAATATCCCTTCCTGTTTCAAATATTGATAATAAAATTAAAAAACCAAAAAAACCAAAACATGGTGGTATATTTGGAGGGCAATCAAAAAGATGTCTACTGGTTGGGGTTTTTGGCTCAGGAAAAACTAATGCTATAATATCCTTAATAGTAGTTTAGTTTTTGTTTTTGGGTTTTCGGTCAATTAAATGAGAAACTATTTGATGTTTGTTGACGTTTCGGTTTATTATTCAGAATCAGAATCTATAATTTAAAAAACAACGATCTTAATTTTAATACAAAGCAAAAGAAAAATATTATTCAAAGGGCGCTGCTATTATTAATATAAAATAATTTAAAATTAACATACCTTTTTTAAACTTAATCACTAATATTTACAAATTAAAACTACAATGTTACATTTTGAAAGCTTGGAGAGAACTAACATTTTTTTTCCAGTAATCTTGGTTTTATTTGACGTTTATTATACCTTTCGGTTTTTCCTAATTTTGATAGTAAAAATTTGCATTTTATTATCCTGTAATAAGGTTATTATATACAATACTAAGATTATTTGTGTCGGTCCTATGGTTTACTGTATTTTTGGTTTTTTAATGTGAATCATCTCTTTTATATTTCTTTTTCTAAAATTTGTTTCGTAGTCTAAAATTTGTACGCTTTTAAAGTCAAAATAATGTAAGTTTTCTATTGCGTGATTAGCTAGTGCTGTCGAATTTGCTTTAATGTTTCTAATACTTGTTTGATGTTCTTTTATTCTATTTTTTAAATACTGTTTTGTTTGGCCAATGTATGATTTTGGACAGTTTAGACAGTCTATTTTATAAATGAGGTTTGTTTGTTCTAATTGTGGAATTTCGGGTTTTAGTTTAGTAAAAAGTGTTTTTGAGTTATTTAGTGGTTTTTCAGCAACATGAATTTTAAATGGTTTTAAAACTTTTTAATTTTATGATTTATTTCAGGGTTATAGGGTAATGAAATGTATTTTTGTCTTTATCACTGTTTTTGTGTTGGTGTTTATTAGAGTTATATATATTATTTATTCTCGATTTTATGATAGGTTCTGTGAAATTTTTTGGGTATTGGTTATTTTTAAGACTTCTCTTATTTTTTAAGATTTTGTGGTCTGTGTTTTGGATCAGAAAGTTTTATTGCTCTGTCAACTAATGAGTTGACAAAAC
Organism: Listronotus bonariensis; assembly: GCA_014170235.1. Lineage (NCBI taxonomy): Eukaryota > Metazoa > Arthropoda > Insecta > Coleoptera > Curculionidae > Listronotus > Listronotus bonariensis. The sequence goes on from JACEGR010007495.1 coordinate 37,627, forward strand.
TTTTGTATGCATTTGGGGTGTTTGAGTTAAAATTAAGGTATCTACCAGACCATGCTGGTTTTGTATACCAGTTTGTTTTTATTATGCCATCATTATCATAGCTTATTGTTACATCGAGGAAATTAATTTTACGATTACTTTCATTTTCGTGTGTAAATTGAAGTTTTGAATGAAATGAATTAAATTTTTAAGTGTATATTGAAGCTTATTACTTGGAATACAAAGAAGACAGTCAACAAATCTTTTAAAAAATATGGCTTATAATCTAATGATTCTATGACACTGGTTTCGAGGCATTCCATGACAAGGTTGGCTATTGTAGCTGAAATTGGTGAACCCATGGCAACACCGTAAATTTGTGAATAAAATTGTTCTTGAAATTGAAAAAAGTGGATGAAATGCATATTTTGGTTGCTTCGATAAATTCATTTTTTGGGATGGTGGTAAATTCCTTAATTTGTGACCACTTCTTATCAATACTTTTTATTGCAAGTTCAATGGGAATATTTGTGTACAGTGATACCACATCAAATGATACCAAAATATGGTTTTTGGTATTTTTATTTTTAAGAATTCATGAAAATCCCAAGAATCTTTCAGATAATAGTCATTCTTGCCAAGGATGTTTGTTAAAATATTTGATAAAAATTTTGACAAATTATAAGTTGCAGAGCCTATGGTACTAACAATAGGTCGTAAGGGTATATTTTCTTTGTGCAATTTAGGTAGGCCGTAAATATAGGGTGGGTGACCATTATGGCTTATTAGTTTGTTTTTGTGTTTTTATCAATAGCTTTTATTTTAAGTAATTTATTTATTAGACTGTTGATTTTAGTTTGGATTTTATTTGTTAAGTCACGAGGTTCTTTTTTATATGTGGAAGAATCGTTAAGAAGGTTAAACATTTTTTTGTTGTATTCTTCTTTTTCCATTATTACAGTTTTGTTACTTTTATCTGCATTAAGGACAAAAATAGAGGAATGTTTAGAGAGAAATTGTTTTGTTTCTTTTAAGTAATAGTTTAATTGATTTTTGCTATTTTTTGGTTATTTTTTATTCTATTCTTATAATTACTTAAAATATTCGTTATCTTATTTCTGATTGATTCTTGATCATTTTCATTTAAAGATTGTATTCCGTATTCAATATTTGTTATAAAATTTTCAATGCAGTTTGGTTTTGTTATCGACTTAAACGAAAATTTAGATCCTAGTGAAAGTATGTAAAGGCGCGTTTAGACGGTTCAATTTGGGTGATCATTTCGGATGAATCATCCAAAGTGATTTTGACAACAATGTTTATACGGATCAACCAAAGTGAATTATTCAGTTCACTAAAAAATGGCGCCAAATGAAGTTGTACGTACAGGCATTGTTATAATCAGTGAATATCTTGTAAGTAAATTAAGAAAAATAAAGCGTAGAAAAATAAGACGTTGGTGGATAAGGCCATGGATAAATCGACGAAATATAACAGGTGCTTCAGCTTGTTTGTTACAAGAATGGTTTGTCGAAGATCAATTAATGTTCAAAAATCATTTAAGGATGTCTGCAGCTCAATTTGAACAGCTACTTGAAAAAGTCGCGCCAATAATTCAGAAAGAAAATACAAATATGAGAGAAAGTCTTTGTCCCAGGCTAAAACTGCAAATTGTACTTAGATATCTTGCAGCAGGCGATTGCTTTGCAACATTAGAAGCATTATACCGTGTACCAAAATGTTCTATCTCTCAGTTTTTACCAGAAGTATTGGACGCTATTTACAAAGTTCTTCAAGTATATATAAAGGTAAGTAGATACCTATAGGATTATTTTACATTAAAATAATAAGGCACATACTTTTAATATAATCTGTGAATATAATGCACATTAAGTTACAAAATATAATGAAATGAAACACATATTTATTTACTGGTAATTAATAGTAGACAAGGCTTGTGACAATATATCCGGGGATAACTGTTCCGGGTGTATTTCATTTTGGGCAGCACTTGCTACAGAGGCCGGCAGATTAGGCGACTGTAATGGTGAAGGAATGGGGGTGGCAGAATAGGAATTTATTCCATAGGATATTGTCGAGTTTGACATCTGACTATTCGGCGAAGGCAAGTAAGTCCACTGGGGATCATTTTGGGGAACATCTTCCGGAGTATTTTGCAATCGGAATAAATACATTCGCTCTTCAGTCATGACTTTTTGCAGCTTTTCCTGACAAAGTAAGGCGCGATCCAGGGGCATCCGTTTAAGTTGTGTTGCCAGACTTTTACAGAAGTGATCAAATTCATGTTCACTTTCTGCGGCAGAATTATGTGCAGAAAGTGCAGATAATTTATCAATTGCCCTTTCTACATTCCCAATTTCAGAAAAACGGCTCTTTTTTGAAGGTGGGGCTTCCCAGTCTCTCTGACTGCTATTTTTTCTGACAGTTTTACGTGCATCGTCATTTACGGTTGCTACTACAGGTGTGGCATCTCTAACTTGAGTATATTCTTCTAAATCATTATTGTCAATTTCTTGAATCTCTTGAGTCAGGCTTGATTGACGTTGTAAAATCTGAAACAAATACACACGTTCATATAAATGTTTTCATTCATGCAATTTTATTTCAAAGTACAACATTTTTTACACCTATTATTCATTGCAGGTTGGCGCTACAACGGCGGAGTGGGAAAAAGTGATGAAGGATTACTACACTCTTTGGAATTTTCCTAATTGCTGCGGAGCTATGGACGGCAAACATGTTGCGATACGTTGTCCTAAGAAGAGCGGTTCCTATTTTTTCAACTATAAAAAAACGTTTAGTGTCATCCTTTTTGCAATTGTAGACGCTAACTACAATTTTTTGTACATTGATGTCGGTACGAATGGTAGAGCAAACGATGCACTAGTATTTTCCAAATGCACATTTAATGAAGCTTTAGAGAATAATTGGCTAAATATACCCAAAAATGGCGTCTTTGTGGGGGACGACGCTTTTCCGCTTAGAAAATATCTCTTAAAACCTTACAGCAAAAAATTATTATCTGATGAAGAAAAGATTTTTAATTACCGGCTATCCAGGGCGCGTCGCGTGGTAGAAAATGCGTTTGGCATTCTCGTGTCGCGTTTCAGAATATTTGAAAAGGCTATTCCACTTAAAGTGGAAACAACTGAACTATTAGTGAAAACAACATGTGTTCTTCATAATTGGCTTAGAACAACTTCTTCCCGACAAAACCCATACGTTAATAAAGAATTGGTTGATACTGAAGTATGGGAGCAAGGCGAAATTTTACCTGGAACATGGCGGCAGGTTAAACACGAAGGTCTTAGAGATATTAAACTTGCGATAAGTAACAACCCAAAGAGATCTGCTGCAGACTTGCGCGATGACTACGCAAAGCGGTTTTGTTCCACAGAAATTGTCCCCTGGCAATGGAAAATGATTTAAACATTTCTTTATCATTTGTGTTGCTAATATATTTATTTACGAATTGATGATAGTGATTTATTGAAAACCTCTTATTTTGAAAATAATATGGTAATTATGCCTTATAGGGTTTTCTGCTGTTTTTATGATTTTTAAAAATATTTTGGCTTAAATGTCATCGCCTATTTGTTCTTAATCATAATGTAATGGCGCTGTAATAAAATATTTTGTATTTTTTTGTAAAAAACAAAAATTGGAATTTTTCGAAAGTTCTTCACTTTTAATCTGAACATTTAGCAACAACGGCCTATCCAACTTTACGCATCCGAGTTGTATATATAGCGGATTATTTTAATTTAAATTCAACGTGGCCGAAGTCACGATCAGGTTAGTTCAGCAACACCTTCTTTTTTTTTTAATTGGCTTAATTAGGGAATTAAAAAAATAACTCTGACTTATATTTTCGATGTTGCCAAATGCTTTTCATATTTACTTGCAATAAATGACGATTCTTTAACCTTTTTTGCAAAATTTGAGGTTATGAAACTTAAACTTCAATTTTTTCTAAATTTCTCCATTTTGTTTTTAAATATTCAGAAAAAAAAGATTTTTTTCTTAATTTTGGTTGTGATTTTGACGAATTTTACTTATTTTACCCCGCCCAGCACACCTATTCACTCCCCAGTCCCGCAAGATTGTTAAGTTATAATTAATTAAAAACGGGATATTTTGAATCAGCGCCACTGTTGTTTTAATAAGAAAAGGGTCTAAAATCAGTGAGTATCATTTATTTTTAAAAAATCATAAAAACGGCAGAAAACCCTATTCGGCACTTTTACCGAAATTATTAAGTAGACAAAATATTATACTTACTTTAGTTGCTGTGCTACTCCTTGGTATACATACTGCATTTAAAAAAGAATCTGCTAGTTTATACCAAAAAGTTTTGGTACATAAATATCATCTGACCCTACTCCACTCTTTCTTGACTGATTTACTTTAGCCAGCTCAGATGAGTATCTTGTACGGATTGTTTTTATCTTTAATTTAACATCTTCAACTGTCACCTCTTCGATATTTAGCTCGTCGACGATTTCCTTTAAAGCTCTTTCTCGGGCGGTTTTACTTTTATACTCTTCTAATTTCGTATTCCACAAACACTGTCGGTCTTTAATTAAGTTTAAAATTAACGGAGTATGGTCTTCCTTCCACTTAAAAACCATGTTTAATACACAACACTGATAAAAAAATAACTATTCGCAGTAAATAACAGCCACCACGTGCTAGATTTTAAACCATTCACTAATCACTGTACGCCACCGGGAATGTTTACATGGTTCACTTTTGATAATTCATCCGCGGGGAATCACCGAAAGTGAACGAAGTAGAGCCCCGTTCAACTTTATTTCATCTTCATCTTGGATGATCACTTTCGATGAATACTAGTTTAGACGATTCACTTTTATTTCACTTTGGATGATTCATCCGAAATGATCATCCAAAGTGAACCGTCTAAACGCGCCTTGACTAATGTGTTCGGGTACAGAGGTTTTTGTTAAATTTGTTATCCAATTTTGGTTTAAAGTGAACTCGTCCTTTACTATTAGATTTTGTTTTTTCATTAGCAAATTAATTTTGTTTAGGTGTTTGTCTTTAGTTTTGTTAAAAATATATTAAAATTTAGATTTTTGTTTAGAATAAAAGTCGTTCAAAAAGTTTGAGTATAGTTATTATTTATTTCAGATTCGATTTTCATTTTTGTTTTAAATGGGTAGTTTAATTTAGAAAAGCAGTCATTGATACAAATATTTAGAAGCTGAAAATAAAAGATATTTAAAATTTTGTTATATTTGGTTTCCGATTCATATTTGTAAAAATTAAGTTGCTTATGTTTATTTTTTATAAAATTTGGAATTAAATGCAAATTTTTACATCTTACAAGAAAAATTTTTTTATTTGTTTCCTTTGCGATACTTTTTTGCGTTGCTTCATATTTTCTTAGAAGTTGTTTTTTGCTTCCTTGGACTGAAGCTGCGGCGTTTTCACCCATGCCTTGTTATAAATTAGTATATTCTTTTCCTGACCGTATATTTATTAATTTAGTTTTTGTTTTTGGGTTTTCGGTCAATTAAATGAGAAACTATTTGATGTTTGTTGACGTTTCGGTTTATTATTAAACCATCTTAACTTATTAGTAGTGTGTTTTCCCCGAAGCTGGCTAGAAGAAGATTGAAGATCTACGAAGACAATGCTCTTCCCCTCCCTTAATCACCATACCCATATAGACCACCTAAATTCCCTGTCCCATTAACTCCATTTCTTAACAATAAGAAAATCATCCCCCCACTACCCCTTTAATTGTTATAATACAGCCTTTAGAATTTAATAATTTTAGTTACAATCTTAACATGTCATGCTGTGAAACTGTAGAGCTGATATTAGCTCTCCTAAATCAGTAAATAAAAATTTGGGATTTAACTAAAAATCAATTAAAACTTATCCCTTTAAAGTATTTAGTAAGATATATAAAACCGTACGAACTTTTAGAAATTTGGTCTAAGCTTCCTACTGAATTCAAAAGAGATTTTGAATTACAAACTTCACTTCCTTGTTATATACATGAAAACGTGTTTGGAGATGTAAGCGATTGCCCACCCACAAGTCAAAAAAATTGTCCCATGTGTAACATTCGATACGTCTAAATAAATCCTAAATGCATCTAACTAAATAGTATAAAAGAAGACAATAACTTATTGTGTAAAATATACAATCTCAAATAACCTGCGGTAAAATAAAAATTATAAGCAGGAAACTTGGTATGCAGTGGTTAAACGATAAACTCAAATGCCCTGCCGTTGAACTGCATAGAAAACAAAAATTATAAGCAAGAAACTTGTTTAAAAATGTTCAATCGTTAATCTCAAATAACCTGCAGCTGCATGGGAACTTAAAAGCCACACCCTTGACAAACTAGTCGGATAAGAACTTGCAATGTATGTTTAATGCAAATATTAGCTACAAAGTGTGCAGAATAAATTATTTTATGTCAATTGAAGCGATGGGAAGATACGGATGATAAGTAACAACTGAAAAATTATAGACCTAACAGGGTTCAATTAAATTTTGTAGAGGTCATTTCCACTAGTTGAAAATAGAAAAAGTCGATACTTTAAATGCTAAAACCTTGCAACATAGTTGCAGCATATATTAGCAACAGGTTATAGCCGCTGGGAAAATATTTATAATACCGGGAGGCAGGTTATAACTAGAAAAATCATAGTTTATTTGCGCGAGTTGAAAATACCCCTACTTTAAATGACCTAAGAACATATCGACTGCATTTTTATTTAGAAAATCAGCAGTACAGTGCAGTACAGTCTATATTTTAATATAAATAATTAAAAAAAATGCCAACACCGTCAGTACAAAAACTTAACGAAATTATGGTCAACCAAAAGAATTGGAAGTAACAGTTACCTCCATAGAAAATCAACAACAATTCGATGATGTGTTCCAAAATTTATTACTAATGTCCGAAACAAGAAACGAAGAAAGCGAAGCAGATGAAATATCCATTAACCAGTCAGCTGTTCCTCAAGAAAACCTAGCAGAAACTCAAGAAGGCACAGCGGAAACCCAAGAAAGCACAGCGGAAACCCAAGAACTGTGGACTGCAGCAGACATCGACATGAAAGTATTGCCTCCATTGCAGAGGGAAGATTTACTTAAAATAGACTACGACCTAGCAATTGAAGAAATCAATCACCTAAAAAAGATACCACCGAACGGATCAATAAGTACAGGATTCTCCTTTCAAATTGTGAAGAGTTACTTGGAGTATTAATTAAAAGGGAAAATGGAATAAAAGAAAATTATAAGAATATATTGCTCTCTGAAAAATTGTTAAAAAATATACTACATCATTAGCATACTTAAATAATATATGTATACTTAAAAAATTAATAAAACCTCATTACTGTAGCACTATTTATGTATTTTTATTAAAATAAAGTTTAATGCAAAAAAATGGAAAAAATGGGAACTCAAAAATTATGATTTAATTTTAAAAAAACATATTTAGGAAATATAAGTCATAATTTCTTTAAAAAATGATTTTTGTACAAACCTTACCCAAATATTAGCTAAGATGCATCCCACACCACCACTGATCTCACTAATTAAATTTAATTTAGGGCTAAATTAATCCCTTTTTCAACAAATATCCCAGCCAAATTTGATTAAAATCAGATAAGACAAAATTAAGATATTAATAAAAACCCGATTTTCTTTTTAAAGTTTAACACCCTGTATCTTACAAACAAAGCATTTCCGAATCTATGTTTATATGAACTTTTTTCATAAGATTGGCTTAGGAATACGTCCTTAAATTTTCTTACCACAATTAGGAAACAACATGTATATTATCTTTTTTGGATCAGCGCCACTGGTATTGTATTTAGGAAAGGGTCTAAAATCAGTAAGTATCACTTTAAAAACAAAAATCTTAAAAAGGGCAGAAAACCCTGACGGTTCACTTTGGATGATCATTTCGGATGAATCATCCAAAGTGAAATAAAAGTGAATCGTCTAAACTAGTATTCATCGAAAGTGATCATCCAAGATGAAGATGAAATAAAGTTGAACGGGGCTCTACTTCGTTCACTTTCGGTGATTCACCGCGGATGAATTATCAAAAGTGAACCATGTAAACATTCCCGGTGGCGTACAGTGATTAGTGAATGGTTTAAAATCTAGCACGTGGTGGCTGTTATTTACTGCGAATAGTTATTTTTTTATCAGTGTTGTGTATTAAACATGGTTTTTAAGTGGAAGGAAGACCATACTCCGTTAATTTTAAACTTAATTAAAGACCGACAGTGTTTGTGGAATACGAAATTAGAAGAGTATAAAAGTAAAACCGCCCGAGAAAGAGCTTTAAAGGAAATCGTCGACGAGCTAAATATCGAAGAGGTGACAGTTGAAGATGTTAAATTAAAGATAAAAACAATCCGTACAAGATACTCATCTGAGCTGGCTAAAGTAAATCAGTCAAGAAAGAGTGGAGTAGGGTCAGATGATATTTATGTACCAAAACTTTTTGGTATAAACTAGCAGATTCTTTTTAAATGCAGTATGTATACCAAGGAGTAGCACAGCAACTAAAGTAAGTATAATATTTTGTCTACTTAATAATTTCGGTAAAAGTGCCGAATAGGGTTTTCTGCCGTTTTTATGATTTTTTAAAAATAAATGATACTCACTGATTTTAGACCCTTTTCTTATTAAAACAACAGTGGCGCTGATTCAAAATATCCCGTTTTTAATTAATTATAACTTAACAATCTTGCGGGACTGGGGAGTGAATAGGAGTGCTGGGCGGGGTAAAATAAGTAAAATTCGTCAAAATCACAACCAAAATTAAGAAAAAAAATCTTTTTTTTCTGAATATTTAAAAAAAATGGAGAAATTTAGAAAAAAATTGAAGTTTAAGTTTCATAACCTCAAATTTTGCAAAAAAGGTTAAAGAATCGTCATTTATTGCAAGTAAATATGAAAAGCATTTGGCAACATCGAAAATATGTCAGAGTTATTTTTTTAATTCCCTAATTAAGCCAATTAAAAAAAAAGAAGGTGTTGCTGAACTAACCTGATCGTGACTTCGGCCACGTTGAATTTAAATTAAAATAATCCGCTATATATACAACTCGGATGCGTAAAGTTGGATAGGCCGTTGTTGCTAAATGTTCAGATTAAAAGTGAAGAACTTTCGAAAAATTCCAATTTTTGTTTTTACAAAAAAATACAAAATATTTTATTACAGCGCCATTACATTATGATTAAGAACAAATAGGCGATGACATTTAAGCCAAAATATTTTTAAAAATCATAAAAACAGCAGAAAACCCTATAAGGCATAATTACCATATTATTTTCAAAATAAGAGGTTTTCAATAAATCACTATCATCAATTCGTAAATAAATATATTAGCAACACAAATGATAAAGAAATGTTTAAATCATTTTCCATTGCCAGGGGACAATTTCTGTGGAACAAAACCGCTTTGCGTAGTCATCGCGCAAGTCTGCAGCAGATCTCTTTGGGTTGTTACTTATCGCAAGTTTAATATCTCTAAGACCTTCGTGTTTAACCTGCCGCCATGTTCCAGGTAAAATTTCGCCTTGCTCCCATACTTCAGTATCAACCAATTCTTTATTAACGTATGGGTTTTGTCGGGAAGAAGTTGTTCTAAGCCAATTATGAAGAACACATGTTGTTTTCACTAATAGTTCAGTTGTTTCCACTTTAAGTGGAATAGCCTTTTCAAATATTCTGAAACGCGACACGAGAATGCCAAACGCATTTTCTACCACGCGACGCGCCCTGGATAGCCGGTAATTAAAAATCTTTTCTTCATCAGATAATAATTTTTTGCTGTAAGGTTTTAAGAGATATTTTCTAAGCGGAAAAGCGTCGTCCCCCACAAAGACGCCATTTTTGGGTATATTTAGCCAATTATTCTCTAAAGCTTCATTAAATGTGCATTTGGAAAATACTAGTGCATCGTTTGCTCTACCATTCGTACCGACATCAATGTACAAAAAATTGTAGTTAGCGTCTACAATTGCAAAAAGGATGACACTAAACGTTTTTTTATAGTTGAAAAAATAGGAACCGCTCTTCTTAGGACAACGTATCGCAACATGTTTGCCGTCCATAGCTCCGCAGCAATTAGGAAAATTCCAAAGAGTGTAGTAATCCTTCATCACTTTTTCCCACTCCGCCGTTGTAGCGCCAACCTGCAATGAATAATAGGTGTAAAAAATGTTGTACTTTGAAATAAAATTGCATGAATGAAAACATTTATATGAACGTGTGTATTTGTTTCAGATTTTACAACGTCAATCAAGCCTGACTCAAGAGATTCAAGAAATTGACAATAATGATTTAGAAGAATATACTCAAGTTAGAGATGCCACACCTGTAGTAGCAACCGTAAATGACGATGCACGTAAAACTGTCAGAAAAAATAGCAGTCAGAGAGACTGGGAAGCCCCACCTTCAAAAAAGAGCCGTTTTTCTGAAATTGGGAATGTAGAAAGGGCAATTGATAAATTATCTGCACTTTCTGCACATAATTCTGCCGCAGAAAGTGAACATGAATTTGATCACTTCTGTAAAAGTCTGGCAACACAACTTAAACGGATGCCCCTGGATCGCGCCTTACTTTGTCAGGAAAAGCTGCAAAAAGTCATGACTGAAGAGCGAATGTATTTATTCCGATTGCAAAATACTCCGGAAGATGTTCCCCAAAATGATCCCCAGTGGACTTACTTGCCTTCGCCGAATAGTCAGATGTCAAACTCGACAATATCCTATGGAATAAATTCCTATTCTGCCACCCCCATTCCTTCACCATTACAGTCGCCTAATCTGCCGGCCTCTGTAGCAAGTGCTGCCCAAAATGAAATACACCCGGAACAGTTATCCCCGGATATATTGTCACAAGCCTTGTCTACTATTAATTACCAGTAAATAAATATGTGTTTCATTTCATT
>JACEGR010007496.1:0-48588 GCA_014170235.1 Listronotus bonariensis
TTTTTGTTTTATATATATTTTTAATTTTCAAAAATATACAGGGTGATAATGTGCAACGGCTGATGCCTGCCAGATAATGATTTTCGTACTAAGCATGCTATGACTCATCACTACAAATTTCCAGCCTTACAGGTCTAATGTCACTTGAAGGGTTTACTAGCTTTTATACTAAAAGCAAATAAATTTTATTTTTATTGGAATTTTACAAACCAGTTTAGTTGCATTTAAATGCAGAAAAAGTTCTGTCTTATGCTTCATTAAATTCAATAATTGGATATTTAAAGCCAATAAAAGTAAAGAAAAGCTTGTTAGTTGCTTTTATTTATTAGTAATAAAATCAATAATGTGTTAGAAATATTAAATATAGTGCATCCTACTAACAAGGTTTAAAAAATGCATTAATAATTATTCAAGAGTAAGTTACTATTAAAAAGTAATTAGTAAATTACTAACATAAAATTTACAAACATTTAAGGTACAAAAATATACTCTCGGATCTGTTTTAAAGATAATGTTAGTGATATTTTAAGGTATAATATATTTTTATTACTAAGTAACACATTTACCATATAAAAGTTTTTCTTACTTACCAGAAAAGTCTAATTAAGAGCTGACGCAAAAACTTACCTAAAAAAAAAAGAATGAAATACATAAGAAAATATGCTCAAAGTCAACAGTTTAATCAATCTTAAAAAGTGTTAATATTTCTTTAGGCATTCAGAAAATGCGGTGATCAACGTTGCAGGGATTTTCCGTGCGGGATCTGCAGGATTCAATATTAAAATTCCGTATAGAGTCTTTAGAATGCCAAACCGAAGCCCAGATCACTTATATTGAGGTCGTTGATGAGGATGAAGAAGATAATATACCTTTATCTAATCTAACAACAAGACGTGAATCATCGGCACTTAATTTAGAAGAGGAATTGAATCGTAGTCTTCGTACTGCCTGGGTATCAGAATCAAAGGCTTCTCCTATGACTGTACGAGCACGAGTAACACTTGACCAGTTACTAAAACATGAAATGACCCTTTTTGAATGCGGAGGGAATAAAGGTATATACTTGGAAGCTGTTTACAACTGTGTAAAGTCTATTCCGCCGACAAGTGTCGAGGCTGAGCGTGCGTTTTCAGCTGCAGGATATATTTGCAATAAACTAAGATCAAACTTAAAAGATGATACCTTGGATATGTTATCTTTTCTCCGAAAATACTTCCAAAATCAATGCGACTAGGTAAAGTTGACAATTGACCTTTAAACTAAGTTTACCACAACTAAACTAAGTTTAGAGTAAACCACTAACTAATGTATTTTGTATTTTAGTATATGAAATAAAACTTTTTTGCAACTACCATAGTTTGTTTATGACTTTTCTTAGCAATTAGCATGTTTAATAGGTTTATTACAAAAAGTTATATATATATTGTTAACAATCCCGCATTCTTGCGGATCCGCGGGATCGATGATTTTTATCCCGCAGGTTTGCGGGATTGAAGTTTTGGTCTTTCTCGGACAATTGGCCACTGTGTATACATTTTTGTTTTGCTACTACACATAACCCATTGTTATTTAGCTAGGCAAAATCGCGCCTAACATGTGAACTAATTCGATATTCATAATCCGCTTGGCAGCATTTATCCATATTGCATAACATAACATAACAACGCTCCAGTTCAATGAAGCAAAAGAATATGGGGTTAATCCTTTGATACATAATCCAATTACGTACTTAAATGCCTTATACCCTAGTGTTGCCTAGTATAGGTTGTGCAATCAATACCTAAATCTGTTTATCAGGTTACAAAGTGCCGTTTTAGATTATTGATAGGCTCTAGGCTATAACAACATTTTCTTGGGGCACCATACGGCACATGGAATTTATTTGTTTAAAGCCCTATCAAACCATCAATGTTATTTTTTTATTTACAAACAGTCCCCAAACGTACCAAAGATGTTTAAAGTAAACATAACCGGGCCATACACAGTGATGCAAAACTGAAACGTGCTTCCACGCGAGCAAATATGAAATAAAACTTTTAAAAACTGGCCGGCTCAATTAAACTCCGGCAGAGAGCAGCATGCAGTACCAGACTCAGCAGTTTTGTAATAAAAACACGAATAGTTTAACAACAACAGTCTTGATATACTATATCATCAATATTTAATTTTTAATATAGCCTTATCTTGATAATTAGGCACGCCTTGGATTGCACAATCCAAAAAAAGCCAAATCTCACTTCCTACATGATATTTTTTATTACTGTGTAGACCTTAAAAAGTAAAGGATAAAAGATAAAATTAACTACCTAATTTTGATTGCCCATACATACCATATACCGACTATAGTAAGTAACAGTAGGTAATATAGACGCAGGTCATTATTTTATATTAGACAGACTAACTTCCTTATTATTGTAGTAACTCTGATCCATAAAGACGTAACATTTTAGTGTTCATAGGTAAAAAGCAATAATAATAAATATTGTCTACCTGCTTGAAATTGAGACCCATCACTTAAACAAGACGTATCTCTTTTTAGTTGAATGTAAGATGTGGTACCTATAGTTTAACTGGTAACCCATTAAAGTGATATACATAACCAAAATCAAGATATGCTTGAGGAAGCACACTTCCTAAGGGGAAGGTCCGTAATATTTGTTTAATAAACAAAACTGAAAAGATTACGCAGTTTTGGTAGTAAAGAAAAACTGTAAAGAAAAAAGAATGCTTAACGCTTGTTGCAAAACACCAATAAATCGAAAAAGCTGGTTTCCACCTGATGATTTTTTATTTCCTTAAATCTCCCTTAGGACCTCCAGATTTGGCCAAAACTATTTGATGCTATGGTAGATCATGCTAAATTTTGTTTACGCCTCGCACTATGGTACAAAATAAAAATTTTTGGCCAAAATTCTGAAACTTTCAAACCTAATTTGAAATAAGGTGCTCTTTATTGGAAAAATATCATACATTATAGCAAGTGGTTTTAGGGGAACGAAAACTTATTTCATATGTACTGGGTGTCAAGTAATAAATTCACACCCTCCTTTAATTCTTTATTTATTATTGTACAAAATAATACGCAAAATATAGCTCGTTTAAATAATATCAGCTTGTTAATCAGAAATCGGATTTCTATTATCTCATATGATATACAGGGAGCGACAACAAGTATGATTTTTTTAAATGAAACACCCTGTATATTATATAACCATATCACCACTGAAAAGATCTTTTAGAAAGCTTAAAAAAACACCAAATTTAATATGTTTATCTCAATTAGTTTCGGAAATATAACCATCCAAATCCAACGAATAATTCTTTATTTTCATTTCATATATCAGCGTAATAAATTTACATCTCTCTAACTTTATTGGCTCTTAACGTATAAAATAAATAAAAACACTGTTTTGTTGGTCGAATTTGTAATATCCGTATCTTCCATCAGAATGCTTTTATCTTTTAAGATATACAGTATAGGACAAAAAATATTATTTTTAAAAGAAGAAACCCTGTAAATTATAAAAAAACTTGTATCTGTTCTTACACTCAGAAGTAGCAAGGCAATTGTTAGTACAAAAACTGATAAAAAAAGTAAAAAAACTTTTACAAAAGTGGCGAGATTTCATGAGACTTTGCATCGGAACACAACATACCTTTTATTATTTATATTCTTTTACTTTTTCTAAAAATAATCTTAGTAGAATAAATGGTATATATTTATATTTACATGGGTAAAAAAATATTAATTATTGCAATTTTGCGGAAAAGCTAAAACATTTTTTATTTAATATTTGTTAATATTTAATTATTTATAGTTGTATCATTTTCATTTATTCTTAAAACTCCTTTTAAGTTTCTGGTAATTCTAATAGAAGTCGTCAAATCCTTTTACATTTTTTTATACGCGTGTTTGAAGTATCTACTTTAAAATACACAGCATGAGCCATTTAAATTTTAAATAATGGATGTTTGATCCCATAGTGCATTGATTTGCTCGGCAATATACAATTATTTATTATTGCTAATTTAATTTTGTTTAAAAATGTTAAAATTTTCAAATTTAGTTAAGTGCAAAATATAATAACTAGGTGTTAAATTTCTAATCACATCCATTGGAAATCACAAATTTTTGAGTATTTTTAAGAGGTAAAAATCGGATAATTTTGATGCTTTAAAAATTGTTTAAAGTTTATTAGAAACAAAAAAACAAACTAATTTTATACATACGATATGCAAAAAGTTATTAGCTCCTGTTTACAAGTTAGTCATATACACCTCTCAATTTACATAGCTTATATCTTATATCCTGAACACTGACCTTTAAACAATTTATTGTAGTAACATTTTTCGTCGAAATTAAGCAAAAATTTTTATTTTGTTTTTGGGCTAAATAATGATTGTTATCCAAAGTACTTGCTGAGAGAATCCAAATGATTTAGCTTATTTTCTATTTTTTAAGGGTTTTTAAACTTGAGATGGTATATGTAAAAAAAAGTTTCAGTACCTGGATCTTATATTATGGACATTACGGAATGTGAAAAAAATGCCAATATTTTTAAAATTAAATTTGATTTAAAAAGTATTGTGCAGAAACAGTTACTAAAGTTAGCAAAATGTTAGTAAAGCATAAAGAATTTTTGGTCGTAGGACGTTTATCCTTAAAAAAATCTAAGGTGTCAAAAGTAAGTGTTATTAAGAAAATATAATTTTTTAAGTTAAAATGGGAACTTTTATGTGCATCACGCATAAAAATATAATAGCAAAAATGTGTTTATATTTTTTAGGTTTTATTTATTTAAAAAATTCGTACATTTTTAAACAGTACATGTGTTTTTAAAAAATAGGCTGAAAGTTTTCGTAAACAACCACTAATAAACCATACATAATATAACTAGGACGTATGTAAAATAGTTAATAATAAATATGCTAAAAATAACAACACATAGGTATTATTACCATTGTGCAACATAGTTCATTCTTAAGACTAAAAACCTGTTTTTGGGAACTGATATACACGACAAAATGTTATGAATGTCACGGACCTCCTTTTCACCAATAAATATGTCGGTATTATCATTGGCCAAATATGTAATATTACAATTACTCACCAGCGGTTTATTAATATTGACTGACCCACTTTTAACAATTTATACGATACGCCTTGGGTGAAGAATCGCTTAATTTTAAGAATTAACATCTCTTGCAGGAGATAAGGTATTAAAATCGCGTGATTTTACCAGGATGTAGTAATATTTTTCTAGTTAAGATAAGAAAAAGCAAAATAAAGAAGTAATATACTTTCACCTCTAGTTATTTATAGGTTAAGATTTGGATATCCTCTAACTTAAGGTTCATGCGGACAAGGAACATCCTCAACAAAAAAAAGTTTGTAGGACGGTAAATCAAGGTCAGTGACGCAAGCCAAGTGGCACTTCTACGGAGTATAAAGTTGGCAATGTACTGGTGTAAAATTATACTGCTGATAGATCAATTCCAGATGGCGTCTATTGAATTTGCGCATTTACAACACAACTTAATAATAATTAAAAACTGTTGTGTAAACGGTTGTTCTACTAATACAATAAAATGTATATCTCCGGCACTTGAACAACATGACCGAAAACTGGGAGTTGTGATGTCATAACACGTCCAAGCAATATGGCCGAATGTCGCGGACCCTATATAGACCGACTTTGTTAAATTGTCCTTTTTTGGTTCTTAAAGCCGTTAGGCCATTACTGTAGCCTTATTTGTTCAGTTCAATAAAATAGTCTCGGTTGGAGATTATTTAGACTTATTTTTATCGGCATGATTTTTTCTTCTCAAATTTGAAAACGATGGAGTAGAATCTGGTGGACAAGCTGAACTAAAAACCAACTTAAAAGCACAACTAATGCATTTTTAGAATGATAAGTAACCTTTTTCTGTCTTAATTATTGTTTTTTTTTCGGTGTAAAGTAATAAATCCGCAAAAAACTTGATTAACGAATAATTAATCAGTATTAAATAGTGATTTGAAATGATCATGCAAATAAGTCTGTTTCAGTATTCACCATGCATAGTTAGCATTTATCAGTTAAATAAACCCTCCGATAATTTGCCAGTTTGTTGCTCCTCTGTTAATGATTTTGATTGTTAGATAAAGTAATAATAACTTTTTATCTTGAAAAAAAACTTTAATGATTTGAGTTTTGTGTGGTATTTCATTCTTTTTGTGAACGTTCCAGCATTTTCATATAAAGTCGACATGTAGTAAATGCCAGGTTAAAAAAAAACTTTTTTTTGTTTAGTCTCTCTGCAAACAATTTGTGGCGAATATCATGTGTTGATTATTAAAGAGATAAATTTTTGCAAATAGATAATTATCCGACAGAAAACTAAAGAATGGTGAATACGGCCGTTAACGTGTCTTTTTTCAAACTAGCAACGCATAAGTATATGATGGGAACTCGTGCCCGCTATAAGTTGTACTGGAACTGTTCAAAAGAATACTTTATAAATCAACCTTAATTTAAATGGTTCAATTTTTAGAAATAACTTTACCCGTGCGTATTACAAGTGGAACATTTTTTTTTTAAATACTGTATTTAAACTATTGATTGATTACACAAATTTAATTTATTTTTTAAGATCTAGTAGATACCTTAAAGGGTCAAATTTTATATAAACCTAATATAAATAGCACAAAATTAAAAAATATACCTTATATTTTAGTTCTTTTACTGTATCCAAATTATCCACATAACTGTCATCATTTTAACTGGAAATATTATTAGGACATGAGAATTAACACTCTAGAAATTTAAATAGTTATTTCTTTTTAATTAAAAAAAGGGTAATACAATTAAATTTTATAAAAATAAATATTAAACACTTATGATAACGTATTTACATGATGCTTTAACAAGACGGTAAAGGGTTATTTTTAGTTCAAAGTATCAACTGGGACTAACTCAAAACTTAGTAAAAGAAATACATATGTCTGTATGAATGCGTATATGCAAAGCCGGAATATCCGGTCCAAGTCTTAGTTTGCATAATCAAAAGGGAATTTAATACGTGTGAATACAGCCTTATTCAGTTGGTAGGACTTTAATAGGGGTAACTTGAAAAGAGAATATTTTATTTGACAACTGGTAAAAGCTAAATAATGATTTTAAATAAAACATACAAAGGAAATAAGTTTTAAACCTAAAATAGTAAATGGTTGTTACATAAATTATTACAAAAATAATTTATTTATTACTTGTTTGCTTACTACTTTGTAATTACAAATATAGGTATGGAAAAATACTATAGTCAAATGTTATTAGCATGTAGGTAAAATGAACAAAAAAATATTAGAAAAACAACTATTTATTAGATTTGTGATTATATTAACAATAATGTATTTTATGTATATAATTAAGTATTATTTAAAATTAATAAGCCAAAAATTTGTAAATCAAATTTAAAAAAGATGTGAAAAATATTTGTGTCTTAATGTGAAGGTGCAAAAAGTTCTAATAAACGACAAATTATGTAGAATTTGCCCAACTCATCTTTATAGGCAGTAAGGCAGGAAACACACTATCGTGGAACGAAATGTAATGGAACGGAAATTTTGAAATAGGACATTAGCGCGGAATTTCGCGGAATATTTTATTTGTATTAAGTTTTTTTGTGTAAAAATTCACGCGTTAATTGGTTTATAAGCCATAAAATATTACCCGGCTCAAAGCCCGTAACAGGGATGAACTTGTGTACGGCCAGTGTTCTTATTAAAATTATTTAGGGTACAGTGGCGTATCATTTTTTCTGGAAAAATATTTACCCCTAACACCTTATAGACGAACTGGTTAAATTTATTTTTTTCTTGTATGTCACAAAATGTCTTCTGCTGTATAGAAAACGTCTTCCAATTTTTTATTTAAATATTTAGATTTGAATAAAAGGTAATATAAAAAAAACCATAAACATATTATAAATTTTTAACACTTCGTAGTTCAAAAACTAAGGCGTTTGAAAAATATATTCGTATTGTTCATATAAAGTTTTTTCTTATTTTTATTGTAAAATCACCCCTAAAAGTTTGTGGGTTTAGTTACTGGACATCCTGTGGGATGAGATAAATAAGTATTACAAATGTCTAAATATTGCATTTTTAAAAAATAAAAAATAAATTCTTGTTTTAGGCCAATCCTGTTTGTTACAGTTGTTATTAAATATATTTGTTGCTGCTTGCGTTTCAAGATATTTTAAAATAATTACATTCGGGCAGGAAATAATTACTGTATTGCTAAGTAAGAAAATCACTCGTAATATAGCAAGGTTTTTAAATTATATTTCGAGGCTAAAAAAACAACAGCGATAACTAATAACATCTAAGTCTTACTTTATATTAGCTAATATTCTTTAAGTTTATTAATGCAATATTTCAATTTTATCAAAGTTTTCTGGGTTTCAAGCACTTATTATACGTAAAAGTTTAAAGCTTAAAGAAATACCTTTTACTGGTTTTGTACTATCTTAAAAAAACTTTTGAATGTAACTTAGTTAGTCGTAGTAACGTTAGTGATGTCTAGTTTAATATTGATCGCTGCCTAAAAGCATACATTTCTCTTTCTAGCTAGAAACTGTTTCATAACTTCCCTGATACTTTTTATGTATTCTAAAACAGAAACTATAACATATACTATTTAACTCCAAAGCACAGTTAGCATTTGCTATTTTATACAATAATTCAGTTGCCTTCTGTCTTTGTGTTAAAGTGTTAAATGTGTTCGATTTTTTAGAGGAATTGCTTTCTATTTTTCCCCAATAGTTAGCCTAGTACTCATATATTTAGGCTTCGTGGACATTTACAATTATTATTGTCTTATGGGTTTAAACATGTAAAATTATTAGGTTTTAGCCCGACCTTTAAAACGATCATATATTTATGTAAGTCGACTGCGTTATGTAATTTGGCATTGATGATAAACTCAACCTTTGACTGAATTTAATAAAAAGCTTATACAAAACCAATATTGTAATTCAGGTTAATTTGTTTTTCCTCTTGTAGTATATTTTTAAAAATCCCTAAACAATATTTTGTTTGTTCTGAATCATTTTTTAAATAAAATAAGCAATACCTATGTATTAACTATATTTTTATTATAAATAATAATAATGTCAAAAAATTTGTTGCCAACAATTTTTTTAAATTAATAGTAATTTTGCTTTTAAATTTTCTGAACATATAATAAATAACTTTAAGGGTCTTTTTAATATCAAGTGTGGTGCAGGAAAGTGTGCGACCAAAAGTGAAACTGAGTGTAAAAGGGTATAAAATAAACAGGTAAAAAAATTTTTTAGATAAAAGCATTAAGCTTAAGGACTAGTTTACACAAAAATGACATATTAAATGCGCAACTTGAAGACTTTGGCTTTGGGGAAAAAACCGTTCATTTTGTGCGAAAATATCATTTTCACGTAGTCGTATTCTCTAAAGAAAGGCCCATAGATTGGTGCAAAAATCGTAGTCTGAAGCATAATAACGTCGCTATCAGAGTTTTGAGCATTGTTGACGACATATTTTGAAGAAAAAATCGGACAAGTCCAAAACATATTACCGTCGCTATAAGAATTTTGGACATAGTCGACCACATAGTTTGGAACAAAAAGCGGACAAGTCCGGAGTGGTGGACGTTTAAATTATCTATGGCGGGAAAATACCACGAGGGTAAAGTCTGCATACTAACACTTAAGAGTGTAGTTTAATAGTTTAATTGGTTGAAAGTGAAAAAAGTTTTGCGTTGCCTCATTTTCTCCTTTAAGTTTGCTATTTCAAATTGAATTCTCTAAGTCGACGGTTTTTTCAAAATAAAGCAAATTCTTCGCTAAAAAATCTGAGCGCGTTTTTATTACCATTACCAAATAGAAATATGCAGCAATTCTACCGTTAAAATCAACTACAAAAAAGTTAAAGATGCTACAGTTTTAATACAAAAATATGTCCTAAAAACTGATAATATTTTAGACGAAGATATTGAAATCTTGTTTTTTAGAAAAACGCCTAATAAACCATATACCTAGTAGCATCTAAATGAACTGTAAATACAAGAAAAAAATAATAAATTTGTTTATAATAATTATAAACGGTTTTTCATTTTCAGCGCTCTATCTTTGAATGAATATTAAAACAAATTATGATTGAAAATTATATTGCAGTGGCTGTATTTTTATTTTAAAGCATATTTGATAACAATAGGTTTTAAAAATTATATTGGCCAAAAGACCGGTTACGCTGAGTCATTCAAATCCTAGAGATCAAATTTTCGATAACATTCTGACACAAATTTGCCCGATCTCACCAATGGTCCGAGTTATGTTGGCCCTTAGGGCGGCAATCATTTGTGGTTTGTCCGCATATACTCGAGATTGGATGTAGCCCCACAAGAAAAAATCCAACGGAGTCAAACAGGAGTTTTAAAAATGGAATCCCTTTATTTTATATAATACAGTTTTCCTTGAATTTCCAATTTTTAAATCTGGGTAGCCTTCCAGTGACGAAAATTTTTGTGCGTCACGCTCAAGGGCTTGAAGCTCTTGATCTTTTATAAAAGTTAGTCACTGGAACTCATCCTTAGACAAGGAAAGAGAAATAACTTTAAAAAATTTTAAAATTTCGTTTTTTACCTATCTTGGCTTTATAATAATAATGTCTTTTTAATATCTAATTCCATTTTAAACAAATAATTTTTAAAAATTCATCCTTAACCATAAAGAAACACGTTTGAAGCACAAAAACCAAAGAGGGGCTGGTGCATAAGGGGCAAGGGGAAAGAAAAACGGAGTAGCTCTGGTGCATAATACTTTCCGTCACTGAAACGCCATAAGGTAGAACGAAATGCTTCGGAGCTACTCGGGAGCGCTCTATTTGCGTCACTGGAAAGCCATTCAGGACTTGTCCTGTTTTTGTCCCAATGTCTTCAATTGGTGAAAGATATTTTTAAATAACAAACAGTGCTTTAATATGCCCAATATTTGATTTGAGTTGATATAATGCAATTTTTGACCAGACAGCAATTGAAGACATTTGAAGACGACACGGAAAAATGATAAAAGTCCATTTTTTATTAAATAATATTTTTGAAGTATATTATACCTCGTAAGTTGATGCACATTTTAGTACTGAAAGAAACGGAAATAATAATAGAGATCATGTCTTAAAAAGCCTTTAAAAATATCGCCAACTATGCAAAACAATTCAATATCAAATGTAAAAAAGCACTTATCTCAACATTTCCTTTATTTGGACAATAATCGTTTTTCCCGTGTGGTCTTCAATTGTTTTTCAGTTAAGTTTGAAGTTTTGAGTTATAAATTATATGTATATCGTTCACATCATTTACCATTAAAAGCTTTTTTTCGTTATTTTAAATTAAAATTGTATACAGGGTAATTCAAAAATCGATCACGAAACATAAGGGGTGATTCTACTTGACAAAATAAGGGTAGAGCTTCGTATATATTTTTTTAAATGTCATTTGTTTTTGAGTTACAAGCCGTCAAAGTTCAATTTTTATTTTGGTTTTTCGCCATAGTGCATTTATTTTTTAACCAATCCTGCAGTTGATATTTGGCACATAAATCGAGCTTTGCAGATTCAAAAATTTTAAGACAAAAGTTCTTTTTTAAATATCGCCAGAGGGCACTTTACCTAAAACTTAAAATTTATTTACATTATAACTTTTTTATTTTAACAGATATCGCAAAGCTAGGTATTTTTATTAAAGTCGATAAACCGTTTAGGCACCAATAGACATTAAAGTTTTCATCAATTTCAATCAAATTACCTACCCACATACAGGGTGTCCAGTAACTCAACCGACAAACTTAACCAAACGATTCTACAACAAAAAATAAGAAAAAAACTTCATATAAACATATGTCCTAAACGTCTTAGTTTTTGAACTACGAGGTGTTAAAAATTAAAAAAAAGTTTAGGACATATGTTTATATGAAGTTTTTTCATATTTTCTGTTGTAGAATCGCACCGTAAAGTTTTTCGGTTGAGTTGCTGGTATGTATGTAGGTTATTTGATTAAAATTGATGAAAACTTTGATCTCTATTGGTGCCTAAACGGTGAGGTTTATCGACTTTAATAAAAAGTACCTTATTTTTAAGTTTTTGATTGTCTATAAAATGGCGCCCCCAGATTTGCGATATTTGTCAAAATAATTTTTTAGGTAAAGTGCCCTCTGGCGGTATTTAAAAAAGAACTGTCTTAAAATTTTTGAATCTGCAAAGATCAGTTTGTGTGCTAAATATCAACTGGATTGGTTAAAAAATAAATGCAATATGGCGAAAAAAACAAAATAAAAATTAAATTTTGACGGCTTGTAACTCGAAAACAAATGACATTTTGAAAAAAAAACTATATGAAGCTCTACCCTTATTTTGTCAAGTAGAATTACTCCCTTAAGTTTCATGATCGATTTTGAATCAACCAGTATAATCTACATTCTAAACCTTTCTTATGCTGTACAGGATGTAGGTATCTTTTAAGAATAAACTTATTATGTTTTCCCTTATTATCAATTTTGCATTGATTTTATTATTAAACCGCTTAAATTACTTTTTCTAGGTATTAAAAACATTTTTTTGATAAGATTTTTTTGTACAGTTATAATGTATTGGTTTAGGCAACAACTTTGCAAGGGTTATTTTAATGTTTAATTTTTAAGGCTGAGGACACTCGACGACATAGGATTTGAATTATCCATTCAAGAGCGGCTTTTACAATGTGAAGTCAATCCTTGAGTTGGTATACTCCTATCCTAGAAGCGAACCATATTTAGTAAATCTAGGTGACAATGCATTTGACACCTTTAAAAATTTAGCTACTACTTCAACCACATAATTTAACTCTGAGTTTGTTAACACGACATTGTGATAGCCGCTCTAAAAGAGAGGTTTTTTAAGAATGAAGATGGCCAAATCAGGTTAAGTTTTTACCTTTATTCTAAGACAAGTGTAATCCCGAAAATCCACCAGTGGTAAACCGTATTACATCCTTAATTCATATATCCAATAAAAATGTCACAAAGAACACTAATATTTCCTGAAACGGATAAATTCAAAAACAGCACCAGGAAACCGTCACCTGTATCGTAATTTCACCGTATACACCTGTACGTCAACTCCGGCGAAATATAAGTAATTATGTATACTTTCAAACACGTTGTCGAATAGCGGACTGAACCGACTGACTTGGTGTAGTTCTCCTCGAGCCGGTGCTCTAGGTATACGTCCTCTCCGATTCGCTAAATTGACTTGGAAAAACAAAGATACGCTCTAGGCTGAACGGCCTTTGAAAGCGGCCATGCAAGGTTGGCAGATGGATAATGAGGACGTATGAATTTTAGATTACTTTGATCGGCGAATCGTCTTTTGAGACCGGACTTTTTGTGGCAGATTTACGATTTTAGGAGTGAGTAATGATCAGTGAATTGGCCTGGAAATCCCTTTTTTCTTCTTAGGCTGAGACTGAAGTCATGTTATTTTTCTTTTTATAAGTTAAAAATACATTCATACCGCGGATACCTATTATGGATTTTAACAAAGAGCTCAAGTGCAAACCTTTCTACGGGCTAAACATTTATAATAAGCAAAGCTTTAAAAGCTTCTTTTATTATCCAAATTTACGGACACGTCGTGCCACTTCAAAAATGGCAAGTAAATGCGAAATGGAAAGAAGACGATCTATATGGTAGGGAAACCCATAAGGGGGTTTTTGGGATTTACTTTAGCGCGGCAGATTAATATACCGGAGGATACCTTGTACTCGGTTAAGTACTTTCATCAAATATGAGTCCCGAATACAGGGCCAATCGTAACAAACAAAAATATACCCATCAAAAATTTTCAAGCGCCTCAGATTAAGAGGGTTAGTTAATTATATGCTAAACAGTGTGTATTCCACTAATCTGATAATTTAAAAGTGACGTTAGAAAATCGGTGGGCTACAAAACGTCATTTTAACATTTTCAAGTGTGCTTTTTTATTTTGAAGAAAATATTTTAGGGATGACGAAAAATATATAATCCGATACAATTCGAACAATTTCCACAAGCCGAAATAATAAGAGTATTTTTTGACATATTTAAAAATCTATAGTCGCTTTACCTATCAATTAGAAGGTATACATTATATAACATTTTTTTCTTCTTATCATTTAAGCTTTGTAACCTTACAGATCTCTATGACGCTCAAGTAAATCTCCATTTAGTATAGTGAACTTCCTTACTTATAGCAACAACAAAGTGAGTTCGACGTGTCATCCGGTTCGAAATATTTACGTGGTGGCATTTCTTATCTAATGTCTACCTGCTGATGTTTAACACACTAAAAAGCAATTTAAACGTATTGAGCTGGCACGAGCTGTATACTGAAAAGGGTTTATTCATTTGGTAATGTTGTTAAATGAGATAATTGTCTAAATTACAGTTAAAAGTAATATTAGAACAATTGATTAAAACACTTTCGCGCAGCATTAACTGTTTGAGGCGCCCTAGGCTAGAGTTCCCGGAAAAGTAATTAATCACCAAAAATCCCCACTAAAGCTAAACTTTTTAAAAAACTCCCCTGTCTAGCGTTTATTACTCCCCTGTCTGGCGCCTATTTTTTCATAGCGCCCTAGGCTGTAGCCTAATGGATAATACGACCCTGTTTTTGCGGTCTCATTAAGTTGCAATATCTTTAACTTTAAAAAAGTATATATTTGGGAATACAACTCTTTAAACAACGCAAATTAAACAATGTTATAATTTTTTACTAATCCAGATAAATCTTTAAACAATTTTTAATTGAGCTAATCAACAGTTGACTATTTTTTGAAGAATTTTGAGTATTAGTTTTTTATTTAATACAATTTATATTTAAATATAGATGTTTATGACCCTTGAAATCAAATGAACCGAATCTTTTCGTCCACATGCTTTTAAATGTGTAAGTTTGTGGTTATTTTTTTCTTTAAATGTTTGTATAATGGTTAAAGTGACATAGTCTAGTCAAAAAGTGAGTTTTTTGCGAAAATTAATCTTGTAGTCGTAAAAAAATGGTTGTTGGCATTTTGAATTCAGAAAAAATCTGAGAATGGAAAATGTTTTTATAATTCCGCAATAAAGATTTGCAATTATTATGAACAAAAAACAAAAAAAGGGCTTTCCTGTTTTGTAGCTACAATTAAAAAAGTATTAAAGTTAGGTAAAATTTGAAACAAGGTCCTAAAAGAGAATACAATTTAACGTTGAAAAATGGGTTCTACGTGGACATTTTCGCCGTGGTCCACCGCCACGTCCACGCTAAGTGTGCAATAGAAAATAATTATTTAATATATTTAAAAGAATTCTTAAATTCCAATTAATTTTAGTGTCATCGAAACACTTCGTTTTACTTACAAAAACTTTTTTACTTCATTTTTGTTAAAGTTATTCAATTGTTTATTAACTAATTTTTCATAGACTTATTATAATATACCTATATAGTTTCCTTTTGAGAGCTCCTCTTAATATACATAATAAAAAATATTCAGTTTTAAAGTAAATAAAAGTGTTTATTATAAACTTTATAAACTTAACAAAAAACAAAAATGCGAAAAATGTTATTATTTTTTTTACACGAAATGTTTGACAGATAGATATTTACTAAAAATATTTAAAGAAAGAAACACATTTGTAAGGCGTGTACAAGGGATCATTTCCCGTCTGGCAGCCTGGTTAAAAACTTATTTTATAATTAGAATATTATAAAATAATTCAGAAAACCCTTGAACCTAGGTTTATGGGTTGCACCATTTTCTGTAGTTAGTTTCTAAGATTTTTTTATAACCTAAATAAAAATAATTATTTTATATTAAATATTCCATTATATATGTTTATATTTTTAAGTAATCCTAATTTTTATTATATTATTCCAAGAGCAGAATAGTTCTTTGTAATTTATAAAACGTCTAAATTTCTTAAAATATGTGTTAGATTTTTTATTTTGAGGAAAATCCAAATAACATTTTATTTAAATATATATTTTCAGGAACCCAATAAACTATAAAAAACATGAAATGTGGAGCTGCAACTATCGACAAGTTTAACTGATTTTTTTCTCTTTTAGGATCTTGGAATTTTTTAAGTTATAGCTACAACCCAAAAACGCCCTTCTTTTCTTTGTTTTTTGTCTATAACAATTTTTATTTTTAGGTGCGAAAGTTTTAAAAACTTTCCTATCGTAAAGTTTTTTTAATTCCAAAATACCAACAACCATATTTTTACGATAACTTTTTTCTTAGAAAATTTACTTATCGACTAGACTAACAAAATGTATACGGATTTTTCATCAAATTAAGGGGTTTATAAAAAATTGTATTAATTTGTACTATAAGTCTGTAGGTTTAGTAGATACACGGAACAATATAAAAAAATCCACACAAGTATGATGGAGGGTATACAGGGCTTCCGAACAGAGTATTATTAATGTTTATTATATGCTTCTTATAGGTGATTCTGGTTGCTAATCATTAAGTTAGCAGAAACATAATGAAAAAAAATTAAAAATGATTTAAAAGTTAACTGTAGCTTTACTGGCTGTAGTATAATAAATTTACGTATTTCTGTCAGCTTCAAATTAAGAACATATTATCTAACCTATAATTTATTATACATTCTTTATACATTCAAGAATAATACAAAATATTAATTTTTAACAATTTTTTTTTGATTATATTGTTGCTGTGTACCCAATATAGCTAAGGCATTTCCTGCGCTTTCGCTCGCACAAGGTAACTCATCAATCCCATCTTCGATCCATGGACTACACTTAATGTATAGAAAGTAGCAATAAGGTAATTAATAAAAGGACGTGCCGCTCAAAATGAAAGCACTTTGATAAGAATTATATGTTAATATGAGAGATTTAATTAATATTATATGTACCCACCTGCTTTAAGATGTAAAGGCACGGTGAAGAATGTCTTTCATAATTTATTACCGGTTAATGGATAAAGAAAGGATGACTAACCTTTATTGCTAATAAAGGTGTTTGTAGATGTCACAGATCTAATTGTATTAATTACAGAGATTGGCGAAAGCAATATTAAGTCTTTTTAATCTGTTAATATTAAATTTTGTTTTAAATTAACTGCTAAATTAAAAATAATAAAAAAATTGTCGTATTAGGGGTTATATACAGTTAGAATTAAATAAATATATATTGTAATATTAATATCTTAATGTACATACATTTAAGAATACACAAAGAAAATTTCATATTGTTCTGGTAAATATTTTAAAAAGTTACACGCAAATTTATAAACGCATTTTAGAGTTCTTTTATATGTTTTTAAGCTTTAAACGTTTTTTCTCAAAATGGTGTTTTCAAAGATGGTGATCAACATTACTAAACAGCTCACAGCTCGTGTCCTCAGAATTTTAACTCAAATATATTTTTAGTAGTGGTGAAGATTTTTCCCACCGAAAAAAATATTAATTTTTTTATTAAAAATTTAGAGCCGAGAATTTTTTGGTCAAAAATCGATTTTTGTTTGTCTAAGGAAACATAATTGTTTGAACAATTACTATATTTTACCACATTACTTTCACAAAATCTGTTTGGTTTTAATTTCAAAGGATCCAGTTCAGAGATATAGTGCTCACCGCAAAACGTCTTTTTGAGGAGCTCCCAAAAATCAGCTGTAGCTCACTTACCAAATAAACATTTTACTAATACTGAGTCTTAAAATACTGTTAAAAGATACCATATTATCCGTAAAAAAATTAGATCAGACAAGAAATCTGTTTGGTTTTTGTTCAAAGGATCCAGTTCAGAGATATAATAGGCACCGCAAAACGTCTTTTTTGAGAGGAGCTCCCGGAGATCAGCTGAAGCTCCCTTCCAAATAATTTTTGCTTAGTCTTAAAAAACAGTTAAAATATACCGTCATATGTGTAAAAGTTTAAAATTTTCTCAGAAGATGTTTTGGAAAATTTCCTTTTCTTCTGCCGTCTTACTGTGGTAACTTCTAAAAATATATACTTGTAATTTTAATTGAAGTCACTTTGTCATTGTATCAAGAAACTATTATGGTACCGCAGTGCGAGAAAGGAAAAAACTCTTCTTAAGAAATTATACCTAAAATATTTATAATACCAAAGACAATTGTAGCTTTCACTACAGACATCCAGCTTGGACGCTCCCTTGGCGAAATTTATAAAGCGGTCATCCCTCGAGGGACTATACGTACACACCGAAGACAATACGTATAATTTGCCGATTGATTACATTTTGCAAAGCGAGCTCCACGCTATGTCTATAAATCTACAATTGTCTTGGATTATACCAAATGTAGTGAAAGTTTAGTCCTGTTTCTTCTTGTCTTTTGGAGCTCACAAATTATTTTCATATGAAATTTGCACATTGGCTGTTTGTATTTTACACAAAAATTTAATGTCTTATTGTCTTTCTGTTCTGACCTCTGAACTTCCCGCAACTTTTTTATCGTTGTGACATCTCAGGAAGGCTTATGCCTAAATACCAAAGTACCGTGAGTGCCGGGCTATTGGATGTTTATCCCATTTTTACCCTATTCCGTCAACGTTATCCAAGCACTGAAACATACAGTTTTGCATTTTACAGAACCTTTTTAAACAACGCGGTAGTGCCACCACGAACGTTATTTTCTTTAAAATAACTACATCCTAGAATTGGCAGAATACTACACAGAGGCTTTGCCATTACCATCTGTGAGGTGACGAGCTATTAAAAATCCGTGGAGGAACCGAGATTCGAGACCGGGATCGCTGCGGTGAGAGGCTGATACGTTAGCCCCACACCATGCTCGCCACAACAACTTGATATACATATTGTTCGAAACTGAACGTTACGAGGCGCGTGGTGGGTCAAATTGACCTAGCCGGACGAAAAGTGAAAATTTTAAATTAATGATGTTTTTTTTTTTGTTATAGGCATATACCTAACGAGGTTTAAAAAAAATATCTTAAGATTTTTTAAAAATTGTAAAACATCTCAAAGATATTGCAAAATTGACAAAGTTGGGGTCAATTTGACCTCCGCACTCTTAAAGGTTAAAATTATTTGATTTTAAAAAAGATCTTAATTAAACTCAAAATCTAACCGATTAATCTCAATCATCTTTAAAAATTAGGTTGTAAATTTATTTTTTTTCATTTGATTACTACTTCTACTATTTTTATACTATATATTTAATAAACTTAATATTACTAATAATGGCTAATTAGTATTTAAATATCAAATAGTTTAAAAAAATTATTAGTAACTTTTAGTTTAAAAACTAAAAAAGATTTTTAAAGAGCAATTTTACTTTATGTTAAACTAACTAACTTTGCCGTCCAACGGAAAAACACCGTATGTGACTTTTTTTAATAAGTTTTTAATATTTTTGTATTTTGCAGAATAAATCTTTCTATTATTGCTAAAAAAACGATATTTTTATAAAGAACTGCTTAAAAAAGAAATAAATTTTGCCATTTTGTACGTATGGTTAAAAAACGGGGTTCTAAACTAAACAATAACTTCAGAGTTATGCTCAGATCGACTTAAAATTTTGAGAATATATTTTTAAATGTTTAACAATAAAATAAGACAAAAAATAATTTGATTTACAAACCATTGCCCCCCTCCCCCTTAAATTTATATCTTATATGTAAATGGCAAAGTAATTTTTATGAGGCAAATCTTTAAACACCATTTTCTCAAAAGTTATACGGTGTTTTTCCATTGAACAGCAGTAGTGGTAATCAAAGGTGAAAAAAATTCGACTTAATTTTTAAAGGATAATTTACTTCTAGAGGAATAAACTTAAAAAAATTGCTTATTTTTAAAAGCCTTGCAGAACTGGCAAAAAGAAAGTAGCTAGCAAAACTTTTATTTATTATATTAATTATTATAATAAAAAAAATATTTTTAATAAAGGTTAAAAAGCACTTTTTCGGCACGAAATCAATATAAATTATTTCTTGAATGATAAAGCGCAGTTAAGTTAGTAAATGCTCCAAATATGTGTCATATCGGTTTTGGTTAAGCAAATAATTTAAAAAATAGGCTCAAAAAAGAAAGTTGGGCAAACAATTATAAGAAATCATTAAAAAATTAACCTGAAATTAAAGAGGTTGCTGAAAATCCAATAACATGTAAAAAAATTAATTGATTTTTGCATTTTAACATAGAATACTCATATATTATACCTCACAAGACCTATAAATTTAATCGATTAAACTACCCAACAATATTTTGAGCAAAATTTTCTCGCGCAGAGGTCGAGGGGTTTTTATGTTAAAATTAAAAACTCGAGACCGCGAAACAGTCAAGGTTTTATAATTGTCCATCAAACTATTTACTAAAGCCAATCTTGCAAAAAATATTTGGGTGGTTTAATCGATATAAAATTGTGGGTCGAGAGTGGTATACGGGTAGATTATTTTCTTAAAAACTTACATTAACCACATAGGAATTTTACTGATAATTAAGTTTGACATTTTCTATTAATTTTTGACAACCAGTTTGAATAACAAGTCAAATGTTTTTATTGCTGCCCATCAAACTATTTGCCAAGCCAATCTTGCAAAAAATATT
Organism: Listronotus bonariensis; assembly: GCA_014170235.1. Classification (NCBI taxonomy): domain Eukaryota; kingdom Metazoa; phylum Arthropoda; class Insecta; order Coleoptera; family Curculionidae; genus Listronotus; species Listronotus bonariensis. Next base: position 20,633 of record JACEGR010007496.1, read on the forward strand.
TGGGTAGTTAAATCGATATAAAATTGTGGGTCGAGTGGTATACGGGTAGATTATTTTCTTAAGAACTTACATTTACAACATAGAATTTTACTGATAATAAAGTTTGACATTTTCTATTAATTTTGACAACCAGTTTGAATAACAGAAATTTATTTGCTTTTAAACAGCACATGCGGTTTAATTACTTATCTAGATAAAATATATCAAAAAATGGTGGTTTCTGATTGGTCTATTCTCTAACGAGGAAAATAATTTAATAAATACGGCTTATTTTTTAAACAAAATAAAGTAGATGGGCAAATATACTATTTTTATACAATTTTTTATATTGAAGATAAATGTTTGACACAGCACTCCTAGTATTAAAGCTAGTCTATTACTTAAATGACTTTGTAATAGGCATATAATTAAAATAAATCTGCTTTTAAACTTTGCAATTAATTTATTTAATAAACATGAGTTTACCTTAAGAGTAACTAAAAATTATAAACTTTTGTTACCAAATCTGTGATAGTGTTAATTAAATGTCAACAATATCATTGACCGCCTTCTATTAAAATACGTATGTAGTTGAAAGCTGTCGATTTCACAAACTTCATTAAAGAGATTTTTTAAACACGTACGGACATAAATATACAATATGGCAAAAAACAAAGAGTTACAAGAAACTATTAAAGGAAATTGTTTGACTTGTATTTGTTTGTTTGTTTGTTTTACCACCCTTTCAGGGTCATCCCACCCAGTTTTCGACTGTCGCCCTCCCTAGGTGATGCACTGCAGCCTTGAGGGTTATTGTGCCCTGACCCCTACTCCTTCTTATTCACACACCATTCATTCCATAACTCGGATGGTTGCTGCTTGGTCGTTTACGCCGGTCACCCATCAAGTTATGGCCGCGCTCCTCGCTGCTTTACTCTCGGTGATCGACAAGGCCGACCCGCAGGAGCAAGCCACAAGCGCGTCATTTAACTGTAATAGCTTCTGAAATCTTTACGCAATAGCATAATACACTGTGCCCGACTATATTTTTACCCATTTTGATCGCGAATATCATATAATATCAGCCCCGGATCTAGAGGTGGGGGGAACCAAGGTATCTGCCCCGGGTGACACCTTCAAGGGGTAGCAAATTGAAGCATGGCCGACGTGTACTGGACGTGCGTATAGGTGTTTGGACAACTAGATATGGACAAATATGTACTAAGAAGTGGTGATTGTAAAAGGATATGATGTTTTGTTACCTTTTTATTTGGGATCTGTGCATTATACATAGGGCGCCAAGTCATGAAAATGGGAGCGCGATTTTAAAGACGAGAACCTTAGTTTTTTTTTGGTCTTTTTTTTCCAAAAAATTTAAAATGACATCAAATCTATATTTCACTGGTAAAAATAATGGCCGAGGGTGTGGCACAGTGCACTTTTTGTCCTTCCTTCAAAAATGCAGATCTGGGACTGTAGAGGAAAGTGACTAAATATGGAATAACATTTTGTTTTATATACAGAATTTGCATAAAAATTTTAAATACAAACTTTTATAGTAATTTTTAACAATCATTGTTTTTTATTTTGTAAACATTTTTGACTACATTGATTAATTTTAATTAAGATTTTTAAATAAAAACTTAAAATGATAAGGGTAGCTAAATATGGAATAGGTACCCCAAGATGGAATATTATGAACTAGACTGGGCAAAAAAAATCAACTCTTATTTTTTGTTGAAAAACATCGAAAATATTGTTTAGGGTAACCAAAAGAAAATATCGTGAATATTTGAGCCCTTAATATTAATATTTAGAGGTCCTTCTCCTTTAATTTAGTAAAGCAGTATATTTTAAAGATCTTAAAAAGTTATGAGAAAGCAATAAAACAAAACGTTGCTACAGCGAAAAAAGGTATTGGCTCTACTGACATGTTACCACGTCTACTTGCGAATGGGCAATAAAAAAATAAGACTCACCTCTCTAATTGCGAGGGTGTTTTCGTTTAAGAGAAATGACGGTATTTCATATTAGGGATACTATTTCATATTTGGTCACTATGCTCTCTATTATAATAAAACAAATAAAGTTGCTAGATTCGGTTTTTGCAGAATGACTAAGATAAAAAAATTGTTTATCATATCCTCTCCATTTGATTGCAACATTCCGTTAGCACAAAAACAAAATGGCCGATTTTTTGATATATAGGGCAACTATGTTATTTTAACTGGAACGCCATGTATAGTATTCTACAACACTAAAATTTAAAAGTAAATATAGGATACTGCTATTCCAAAACATATTGGATTTATTGTTCTAAAAATTGACTGCATGGCAATCAGAAGTATTATGAGATATAAAATTTGCTAGATACTAGGTTACTAACAAAAAATATGGCAACACAGGTATACATAATTTAAAAAATAATAGTTGCAAAAGGGCTAAATTGCTTTTTTAAAAGCTTTTCTTATTATTGTAAATAACATATATAGTTTTGATGACGTATTTTTTTCTGTAACCTTGTAGGTATCTAGCAAAATTTATTGTCAAATAATATCCTTACCATTTTTATATAAGATCAATGGATCCATTTATTTTTTGAAATAACCATACCTTTTTTTCCTTTTTTTAAGGGTAAAATATTAAATTTGAATAAAGATAAATATTTGCGATCAAAATAGTTTAAAATATAGTCGGGCCTCCTATATTTACACTACTTAGACATAGACAATAAGTATTATTAAGTTAGGCAACACAGCTGCTACAACAAAAAGCCAATTAAAAGGTCTTTCAAGTTAAAAACTCTACTTTACAACTTAAGTTCTAATAACCCTTAAAACCAGGGCCGTATTAATTGTTTGAGGCGCCCTAGGCTAGAACTCCAGGAGCGAATATTTTCCACTCCAAAAAAATGTTTGAAGAGCAAAAAAAAAAGGTTCCTTCCTACGTAGCGACTATTTTGAGTGTCAGGCGCCTTACTTCACCACACGAAATAAAATTTGATGATACAAGAAAAAGGTCATTCCCTCCTTTTCGCGCCTATTTCATTTCAAAGCACCTTATTCACAGAGAAATTAGTCACCAAAAATCCCCACCCGACCTAAACTTTTTTAAAAAACTTCCCTGTCTAGAGTCTTTTACTCCCCTGTCTGGCGCCTATTTTTTCATGGCGCCCTAGGCTGTAGCCTAGTCAGCCTAATGGTTAATACGGCACTGCTTAAAACATTTTATAACCTCCTCGGGGGATATCTACTATCTTAATGGGGGGTGGGCCTAAATGGGCATATTTCCAAAATAAATAAAGTTACATTCTGTAAAAATTTTTCTGAGGTCTCTTAGTCCCGATTCATACAATCGGTACGCCCTCGGTTCGTTCTTAGTTCGTACTTCCATCGTCATCCGTCTGAATATTTAATGTACAGGGTTTTGGAGTCCTTGGTGCAAATGCCCAATTGTATTACAGCTTGATTGTTCAAAATTAATTGGCAAACAACTTGCAACAATTTCGAAACTAAATAAATACGAGTACTTAAATCTTGCGACATAACAAGCTTTTATGTCATTTGAATGGAGTAATGCGATACTGTATTAATAGTAAAAGTTTAAAAAATATCTATTTTTATTTCTTTTATTGTATTGTGGTAAAACCTGACTTTTAAAACAGTTTTTTACATTCAATTTATTAATGTTATTATTTCGTGAAAGTCTTTAAAACCCATTTATGTTTATTTTTTTAAATAAAAAAATATCTAATACATTTTGAAACGTTTCTATACAAAAGCAATTATTTAATGTAATTTAAACTTAATTATTTATTTCCATGTTTAAATCCCTGCAAAAACATTTAAAAAGGTAATTTTTTTCAACTATGTGTACTTTATTCTTACTAATTATAAAAAGTATTTCTAAAAAATTTAAGGATTAAAGTGATTATATATTTTTTATCTATAACATGTAATGATAAAACTTCTGTTTTAAAATTTACAATGTTTATATATTACCTACGCAATCAATTGTTTTAGCACTTAATCATAAAATCCTACTAACATCATATCTATATTTATTTTTACATCGTGTAACATACAAATACAGAGTGGTTAAAAAAATTGCGACACGTAGAGAAATGTTTTATTATTAAGATGGTAAAAAAAGTGTATTAATAAGTGTTTGGTCGAATACTGAGTATTTATAAATACCAGAATTAAGTCTTCATGAATATCGAAAAGCAAACAAAAAGGTCGTTCCCTCTGATAAGTTTAACATTGCTACATTTGGGTATTAATGAATACTGACGAACAAAATAAAAAAGCTCCTTATGAACCTACTTGATCGCTTAAGAGCAAAAAAATCCACACCAAATAAATTATGATAAACCATTCTTCATATCCAATATTCGAATACTGCTATTCACATTTTTGGTGATTCGATTTCTAGGAAGTTCGGTATAGCGAATACTTCTAATCCCAGTATTCGAATACTACTATTTACATTTCGGTATTCGAATACTAACTTTCCCGGTATTCAGAGTACTTCCAATCCCGGTATTCGAATACTCGTATTCTGAATACGATTCAAATACCAAATATTCGATTACTGCAACAACTAACTTGATTTAATGCCCTGTAAAGCATTGTCTCTAAAAGCAGTTTCTTTAAAATTAACGACAATAAATTGAAAAACTATATAGATTTAAAGTTAATACACAGTGTTTAATATTTAGCATTGGCATATAAAATTATGTATCTAACTAAAAACAGAAAATCATTACCTTACTGCATAAAAGTTTGAAATAAAGATAACATCTATGATAGTGTCTCGTCCTTAGAAAAAAGTTCAATGAAAAAGAAGGTAGTGAGAATAAGGACGGCAAAATAAAAGACGCACTTTTTCAGCGACGTTCGGTCCTGATTTTTGATCTTTTCAAGATAAAATATGTTTTATTGGCTTTACTTGTATGACATTATTGGACATTACAAATATTACGTGTAATGCTTTGTAATGTCATACAGTAAACCAATAAAACATCATTTACAGGAAAAAGGTCCAAAATCAGGACCCAAAGCATCACAGAACAAATAAAGCTACATTTATTTGTCTTCATTTCCCACTACCTTCTCTTTATAAGAGATAACTTTATTTTAAGGTTTTATTTATTGTTTTTTTAAATTTTAAACTAAATTAAATAGCGTTTTTAATACAACTAAGATTTAAAAAAAAGCACTATTGCGTGTTTACTTTTTAAATACAGGGCACTGAAACAAGACATCACGTTTTAAGCGGTTTTTATGTATTTATTTTTTTATAGAAACTAAAATATCTTTATGTTGCATAAATTTAAAGTAACAAGAAGTTTTCGTCCTTGAGTCAAAATTCAGTGAAAAAGAAGGTAATTGGGATTGAGGACGGCAAAATAAAAGGCACCTTTGTTTGTTCAGCGACGTTCCGGTCCCTGATTTTTTGACCTTTTTCAAGATAAAAATATGTTTTATTTAGCTTTACTTGTATGACATTGATCGCGACTACTATAAATATTACGTGTAATGCTTTGTAATGTATTTTGTGCAAATAATAAAAACAATGTTTGGAAAGGGTCAAAATCAAGGGACCTAACTGCCGCCGAGGCTGTAAAGCTCTTTGTTTGTCTTCATTCTCACAGTCCTCTTTATAAGAGTCTTTATTTGGGTTATTTTGTGTTTTAAATTTCGACTAAATTAATTGGAGTTTTTATTGAATAGTTTAAAAGCACCTATTGTGTTTACTTTTAAATACATGGCACTGAAACAAGACATCACGTTTTAAGCAGTTTTTATAGCGACGTTTCGGTCCCGATTTTTGATCTTTTCAAGATAAAATATGTTTTATTTGCTTTACTCAGGGCGACATTGATTGGACATTTACAAATATTAAAGCGCAATGCTTTTTGCAATCGTCATACGAGTAAACCAATAAAACATCATTCAGCTCCGGAAAGGTCCAAGATCAGGACCCATACGTCGCAGAACAAACAGAGCCATCATTTATTCCTTGTCTTCATTTCCACTACCTTCTCTTTATGAGATAACTTTATTTTTAAGGTTTTATTTATTGTTTTTTAAATGCCAAACTAAATAGCGTTTTTAATACAACTAAGATTTAAAAAAAAAAGCACTATTGCGTGTTTACTTTTAAATACATGGCGCACTGAAACAAGACATCACGTTTTAAGCAGTTTTTATGTATTTATTTTTATAGAAACTAAAATTTCTTTATTTGCAAATTTAAAAGTAAGTTTTCGTCCTTGGTCAAAATTCAGTGAAAAAGAAGGTAGTGGGATTAAGGACGGCAAAATAAAAGACGCTTTATTTGTTCAGCGACGTTCCGGTCCTGATTTTTGATCTTTTCAAGATAAAATATGTTTTATTGCTTTACTTGTATGACATTGATCGGACATTTACAAATATTACGTGTAATGCTTTGTAATGTCATAGTAAACCAATAAAACATCATTTAACTGAAGAAAGGTCAAAATAGGACTAAGTATCACCAGGCAACATCAGCTAGTTCGCTTGTCTTCATTTCCACTACCTTCTCTTTTTATAGAGATAACTTTATTTTAAGGTTTTATTTATTGTTTTTTTAAATTTTAAACTAAATTAAATAGCGTTTTTAATACAACTAAGATTTAAAAAAGAAGCACTATTGCGTGTTTACTTTTAAATACAGGGCACTGAAACAAGACATCACGTTTTAAGCGGTTTTTATGTATTTATTTTTTTATAGAAACTAAAATATCTTTTATTTGCAAATTTAAAGTAAAAGTTTTCGTCCTTGGTCAAAATTCAGTGAAAAAGAAGGTAATGGGATTAGGACGGCAAAATAAAGGCACTTTTGATTTGTTCAGCGACGTTTCGGTCCCTGATTTTTGACCCTTTTCAAGATAACAATATGTTTTATTGAGCTTTACTTGTATGACATTATTGAACACTATAAATATTACGTGTAATGCTTTGTAATGTCATAAGATTAAACCAATAAAACATCATTTAGCTCAGAAAAAGGTCCAAAATCAGCACCGAAACGCTCGCTGAACAAATAAAGCTACTTTATTTTGCCGTCTTCATTTCCCATTACCTTCTCTTTATAAGAGATAACTTTATTTTTAAATTTTTATTTATTGTTTTTTTGTTTAATTTTAAAACTAAATTAAATAGCGTTTTTAATAGAACTGAGATTAAAAAAAAGAAATATTGCGTGTTTACTTTTAAATACAGGACACTGAAACAAGACATCACAGCTTAAGCAGTTTTTATGTATTTATTTTGTTATTTCCAAATTCTAAAAGTAAATTTAAGCTAAAAATATATATACAGGGTGTTTATTAAAAAAAAAACAAAAAGTTTTTTTTGCGTTTAGAACTCAATAGGATAGAGTTAGACAGATGGTATTATAATCACAATTTTGTTGGTCGGCTTTGCATAACTATATTTTTACAAACATTTTCATTGGTACTCTCTTAATACTATGGCCATTAGTCCATTCAAGGTTATAAGGTGCTTTTTTTGTCTATATCTTTGTTGAAGCGTCGCGACGGGTTTTTATTTATAACCCGTCTTTGTTATTGTCATAGTGTAATGTATATATATGAATGATATATCTAGCAGAAACACTTACAGTCACAATATTTTCTTTTATTAATTATGAACTAGCCGACCCGTGGCCACTTCGTTGGGCGTTAAATATAAATATTTTTTTCAAATTTTTTGTTTAATCATAATAAAATATAGCCTATAGCATTACTAAATAGTTAAGCTTTCTAAATGTTAAAACATTTATTGGTTTAGTATTTCCGAAAATTAGCCCATACAAACAAACAATCAAAGTTACAAACTTTATCTGTTTATTTATATTATTAGTATAAATGAATATCGATGAAAAAATCTACCTAAAATAAGTAAATTCGTTGCTTTTCTCTTATCTATTTTATAAATAAATAAAGAGGATCGAACCGGGCCGCCCGCAAGACAATCGACCATTCTGGACCACACCGGCGCTTAAAACTAAGTTACAAGCTTAACCTGTTTATAACATTAGTATACATATGTCATCATTTTTCTTTAAAATTTTTGTTTAATAATTATGAAATATAGCCTACAGAACTCTTAAATGGTGTTTAATAATAGTTTCTTATTGTGAAATAGTTTTTATGATCGGTTTAATATTTTCGAAGATTAGCCCTTACAAAGTTATAGTTTATTTAAGATAGCCGACCCGTGCCCAATTCGTTGGGCGTTATTATCTTAACTTTTAGTTTAATTTTAATAAAATATAGTTTTTAACACTCCTGAATAGTGAAGCTTTCTGATTGTAAAATAGTTTTTATGATCGGTTTAGTATTTACGAAGATTAGCGGCTACAAACAAACAAACAAACAAAGTTACAAACTTTATTTCTTAATATTATTAGTATAGATTAACTTCTAAATCTCTTTCGTATTTTAAAAAAGGCGGCATATAACAAAACACTTTTTTTTCATCACAATTGAAATACTAAGTATCCTTATTTTACAGGTAATATCATTTGAAGTCAAACAGGTATAATTAATCATAATGTTGTAGCCGGACTTGTTTAATGATATAAACCATTCAATCAGGTCTTTGATACCTGACAGGTGTAAAAAGTATACAGGGATGAATAGGTATACAAAAATTTAACTTTTATATACTGATCTATGTAAATTCTACTAGTAATTTTAAAACTTTTTTCGCAGAGAGATTAAAACCGTCAAAATCCCCTGACCTATTAATTTTTAAAAAATTTCTTTTAATATTATTTTGTAGTAAGTTAAATGTTTTCGTATTTTGTCAATAATATATCTTTCTAACAAAGCCTTAAATGCAGCTTAAACATGCAATGTTAAAGCTTACACTATAAAAGCTACAGGTATTTTTTTAAAAGACCAGTTTCTAAAAATACAAGTTTTGGAAATTTTAAATTTTTATTAAGTTTTGCTAACAAAAAAACACAATATTTTTTTTAGCATTCGAAATATAGGGCGTTTCTCATTTGTTGGCCGTTTAAAAATGAAGCACAATAATACATTCTAAGTAAAACTGCATAAACAAAAAACTAAAAAAATACTTTTCCACGGCCCTTTAAAAAAATGCTGTTTTTTAAATTGTTAACATGAAGTTAAAGTACTCCATTCTACTACACTACATAAAGTGTTAAAAAATTACTTTTTTAACTTACTTTTTTAACACTTCGAAGCTTTTTTACACTTTCAATTAGTATTTTGTTTCAGTGCCTTCCACAATTAACTTACATATCAATTTATGCAATCTAACAGTAAACGCGACATCACCTGAACCAAACGGGCAAGTTACCTTTGATTTCGTTATTATTTCTTTTAGTTCATGTGTCACTAGTTTTAAAATTTGGCAATCTTAGTATTATTTCTACAAAAAGTAAATACATACAATTTTCTTAAATTAAATAATAAATGCATAGTTATGAAGAGGATAATTGTCTTTTAAAAATAAGGAGGCTATGTTTTTGTGTTGCAATATAATATCTGTGCTGCAAAAATTAAAATTAATAAGTTTAGATAAATAAATCATGTATAAAATGGTATTTTGGAAAATTTTTATATGGTCGTGGAAAAAATATAGTATGTAACACATGCATAAAGTGTCTTTTTTTCTTATGGGATTGCCGCACCTCACCCAAAGGCTCGTGCTGTTTAAGTTCCTATTCGTAAAAAAGTATCACTTTATACACTGGTTACATAAGTTACTATTAAAAAAAAGGATTTTTGAATAATCTAACGATTTCAATTTTTTGCGATCGTATTAAAAGTAAAGTCATAATTAAAGGATCATATCCACCTACATACAGTACTAAAAATGGCACTCGAAAAATCAAGTAGAAGTAAAAACTTTTTAATAGGTCAAATTACTATTTAGAATTGTTTTAGGAATCCAAAAATGTTAAAATATACAGGAAGTTCAATTTAAAATTTAAAACTGGGGTCACTTCCGGTTAAACTCGAAAGCAACTAAAAAGTGAGAAATATGCGAAAATTCCTCCCTTTCTATACCACCCTTTCATATGAAGTCACATTTTTAATATGTCTTATACTCTTAGAAATTATGGCTTATCTTATAGATTTGTTGACACCCAGTATTTGGCACTGCTTGACTTGATCAGAAGAAATTAAATCAACTGTTTTGAATGATAACTGGGTGATTTCGAATATAAGCGCTGTAATTTTAACAAGTTTGGTAAGCAAAGAAAAAAAAATTAAAATCGACATTTTCAAAATCTAATCGTTTGTCAAAACTGTATCGTTGTAAAGCCGTATACCGGGGTATACACGGTCATGCAAAACTGTCACATCTGTCAAAAATCAAATTTGACCGTGTGTATTAAAAAACTGACACATCTGGCTTGACATGCGACTCGATGTCCGAGTTTGATTTTTGTAGGACACGTCAGTTAACGTTTCAGTTTAGGAACGTCGTTTACGGGGTTCTATTGTTGGTTTTGGGTTAATAAAATGGCTTTTTGGCGCCAGGAAGATGTGTTGCGTAATTTTATAGATATGTACCAAGGTTATTCATGTGTTTGGAAAGTTAAAAGTAATGAATATATTGACAAAAAAAAATCTTTTTGGTGAATTACGCTTATGTTCAAGTTGATCACACCACCAGCTGCCAAAACGGACGCTGATCTGACAGATACATCTGAATCGTGTGTATCAAAAAACTTCATTTGACATTTGCTTTCATGCAAGTGCGTTTCAGGTTTGCATGTGTGTATACCCTATATATGACTGTAGTTGTTAAAAACTGATGTAATGCACGAAATAATGCACATAAAAATTAATATAGCAGAATAAGAGAGCTAATGTGTTTTGATAATTTTGGTATTAAATTGTGTAAAGAATATAAAATAATAATTAAATAAGTGATTACTGAAGCAACACACCCTATAGAACAGGTTTGTGAACCTGTTCTTTAGATGTTGAGGACGTGACGAACTACTTAAAAGCGAAAGGATTTTATTGAGCCAATCAACAAATTTGGGATGTTTATACGCGTATATTATAGGTTTGTTCCTGCAGAATGTTGGTAACATGTTAGCAACCATCAAAAATGGGCAGAAATTGTTACAAACATTAGGCAGAAATGTTGGCAACAGTTTTCTGCTGGAACGAAAAATTAACTATGCGTGCATACTGCTTATACATCAATACAAGAAAGGTTAGGTTAGAATTTTATCAGTAAGAAAGTTTGCAAACAGTTTCCAACATATTTCCAACACCCTACAACTACTGCTGGAACAGTTGTAAAACAATTGTATAATGTTACAAACATGGCATTAAAAAGTATTAGCTGAGAGCTGAGAGATAACAGAAAGAAATTATTTTTTTGGAAATAATAGTAGATATAAGGTAAAATTTCAAATTGTGGTTAAAAGTGATAAATGTGCGTAAAAATAAGATAAACAGAAATAGTTTATATTATTAAATACAATTGCCTATAACTTATTTTTTTAAATTTCTTTTGCTTATATAAAATTTACAACAACAATAGTCCATTAATGAAAACTAATTTAGATAAATAGGGGAAAGACACCAGTAAATAACCAAATTTTTATTGATTTTAAGGATTTTTTTTATGAAAAAGTCATTACATATTTGTGGAAATTGGTATGTAGTTTATTTAATATTGTGTGTGTTTTTGGTTTTATTAAAACAATTGTACATTCTACTATTTTCTAAGCACAAACTTGTTTAAAATATGTCGGATAGTTTAATTAATTATATTTATAGGTCTTGTAATATAATATACGATTAAACTTTAATTTTGATATTTTTTGCTCTTTATTTTATACTCTAAGCAGTATGTAAAACCTAAAGATATTGTAATGACAATGAGGATTTAGATGTTTTAATTGTTATAATTTGCTTTTGTAAAAACGTTTGGCAAGTACATAATAGAAAACTAATAAGATTTTTAGACTAAATTTAAGACTAAAGAATTTATGTCAGCTTTGACTAGTAATTGAATATCTAAACCGGAAATTTCAACGTTATATAAAAAAGGCACACCAAATATATTTTTAATTATTTTATTTAGTACAAAAAATACATATTACAATTAAAACATACAATCTTACACAATAATAACTTATTTGGGATTTAAGAAGCAATATTACCTGCATGCTAACTTATTGCATTATATGCATTTTAATACAATCTACTGTATTTTAAAGAGATATTACGCGATTAAAAGATAATCTAAACAGCTTTTTAACTGTATTGCGTAAAAAATTGCGTTTCTGATCTCATTATTTTTCACTATTTCTTTCCGATGTATTGTGTACATCTTATTGTTTCCATTAAAACTAGACCTGTTTTTTACATTGTTTTACGAATCATATTAAGAATCTACAATGAAGAAACGAGATAATTTTGTAATGCCGGTTCTGATCTCACAGTTGAATGACTTCTAGTATTGTGGTTTATGTCCGCGAAAGTATTGTACTTTTTTGTAACTAACCATTAGATATACAAATACTGTGCTAAAATATTTTGTACAATATGCTTTACTTTAAACGGTATTTAACCTTCAAGTCAAGGTTTATCTCAGTTTTACTCTAAAGTATGTAAGTAGATATTTTAAAGTAAAACAATTAAAAGTGAAAATCTAAAGGACCCTAAACTGAAAAAATGAAGAAAAAAGTTTTAAAAAGGACTGAAAATTCACAAAAAATAAGTTTTAAGTATGCTGAGCAAGTCTCAGACATAGATAACCTTACATTTAAAACCGCAGTGGCAAAAAGCATTTTCGGATTTTTTCGACCTCGCGCAGTAAACAAATGGATGGGTGGACGAACATGTGCACTTAAAAGCCATGGGAAAATACAACACCGGGACCCCGTACCCTCCGTCCGTGGTCTGACCGTGACGCTCATTAGCTGCCGTACTCCGAACAGAAAACCAGGACTCCGTCGACAAATTCTTTCCGATAATGCGGATGAGTCTTTTTGGCGCCAGATGCGTTTACCCTCGATTTGCTTGCGCTCAAACCCGTTTTTCGCCTGTATGTAATGTATGCCGAAATGTAACTTTTGTTTCGCGCAGGTAATAACAATGGCAATCGAGATCAGTGGTCTCAGAGGACTCCAACAATTCGACTATGCCTATTTTTTAAAATATCAAGTCTTAAAAGGGTATAACTTTTTTTAAACTCTTAAGCCTGTTTTTAGGCCAAAGAATAGATCCAATTAAAAAGCGATAGGATCAAAGGTTTAATTTTTCCTACAGAATCCAAGTCAGCGATAAAAAAAATAATATTTTTCATTGGGTTGCCCCATTTTATTAAAATGTTTTATGTTGGGGAACCTGCACTGATATAAAAACCAAAAAATATAAAAAGTGAATTAAAGTAATTTGTTCACTTGATTCAAATCAGATAACTACACTAACGCTAACTCGTTTAAAAGATTAGCTACTACATAATTTTAAACAGCAAATAAAAAAAAAAACTAATTGTTGGACAGGATTCGCCTTTTCATAAAAATTATCAGCCTTTTAAGTTAAAAGGGGTAATTATTTTTAAGAAACATTTCACCAACAATTAGGATTGTGTGTTGAGGCCTCTGCTACGATACATAAGCGTAAGCGGCCAGAGTAGAGTGGAAAATATGAGAGCGCTGTCTTTGATCTTTATGCGAGAATAATAAATACAAAAATATTTCCCCTTGTAGACATATTTTTTTATGTTTTTAACCTTACTTTTAAAGATGGCATTTAAGTACCAAAACAGCGTCTGCCCCTCTTTGTAAATTGAAGTAATATACAGCACTAGCGTAGCGAGGGTCGCTCGGCCAGGGCCCTGTATTCGAGGGGGCCCCAAAGGGGGATTAATATAGGAAAAGTATACTTTTTGTTATTTCTGATGATTATCTTGCAAAAATAAAGAAAAAAAGAATGGGACTGAGGGAAAGAATGTAGTGTAAAACGGCTTCCTTTAAAAGTGAGGACCTTTTTTTTGCTCACATTTTGTTAGAGAGAAAAGTATAGAAAACAGGGGGCCCCGAACTCAATTAAGCATATAATCTAACTCAATTAAGTATATAATCTAATCTATGGGCGGTCCCCATTTTGGAGGTGAGGACCTTTTTTTTTGTTCTTCAACTTTTGTATGTTCCCCCCAAGTTAATTTACCACTACGGGCCCCAACCCCTCTAGCTACGCCACTGATTTACAGTACGGTATGTTTTATTAACCAGAAATAATTTAGGAACGTATTTTTAAGTCTTTGTTAAATAAACACGGGTAGTATAATGCACTTCCCCGTCATTCCCTCACCAGCAGTTATTTATTTGGTTTAAAATTTTATTAAGCTGGTAAAACACCTTATGTTAACACTGCCCCTACTTTTTTCCAATAAATTACCTGATATAACTAATGTATACCTACTACATACTTATTTCTCTTTTTTTATGAAGCTTTTAAATAATTTTTATTTTTATATTATTTTTATCTATGTATTATGATAATTTGCTGTCAGTTTGTTTTTGTAATTCTAAAAAATCCATTAGCCAGAAGTAAAAAACTTTTGCTTTTTGATAAATATTGCAAATTGCAAAAATATATTCCAACAACCTTGAAACTTTTAAAATTATTTAACATAAATTACTTATTCCGATAAGCAAAATATTTTGGTTACGAAGCAAAATCTAGCGCAACGTAATAAGGTGTCACTCTTAAAATTTTAATGAGGCATTACTTCCACTTGAATAACTGGAACGTGTTCTAGAGAGATCCAATATAAAATAAATATTATTTGCAACAAGAGCAAAATGTAATTTAAATGTTATTTAGAGTTTACAGCATAACGTTATGTACAGGGTGTCCGCTAATTAATGGCACAGATAGAAACCTTAGATTCATTATGCCAAAATATTAAGATTTAAGCAAACATACCTATTTAAAAATTTGATAATAAGGAGGGTACAGAGTGTCAAAGTTGAAAATCTCGTATATTAAGAGGTATATCGATAATTTTGATGCATTATGAACTTGATAATATAACTTAGTATTAAGGGGACCTTTGACATACACTATTTAGATCCGATATTAATTTTTATGTGTTGGCTGGAGGGCGCTATCAGCACTACTTTAAATTTATTTAAAACTCTTGGGACTGTTGGACTGTAGAAACAGTAGAGAGAAATGGAGCATTATCGTTGGCATCCTTGTATAACAACATAAATAAGGCAGTCAGAGCGTTCAGTCTTGTTCTATAAAAGCCACGAAAATGGGATTTAGGTTTTCTGTAGCTTTTTGGGCTTTCTTTCGGTCCCGAAATTTTGTTGTAAAACGTTTTTGTTAATGTATTGTTATTTCTGTAACTGTTGTTTAATTGTGTTTTTATTTCATAGTGTTTTTAATCTTGTCAAAGGTATATTAGTTTTTAGATGCAACTGCTGCCGGAAGAAATATAACTTAAGAAGAAACTTGCGAAATTTAAAACATTATATTTGACGTGGGATATTGAAACATAGTGGTAAGTAGGTCCTTTTAAACAAAGATTTTTGGTTACATACACCTTAATCCTGCCGACTTTGTAGAGTAGGATTCAGCTAAGAAAAAACCACGCGGTCATTAATTCACGTGTGTTCTGTCTTACTTTTAAATTATTCCATTTTTTGTTGCTCGCACAGTATTAAAGGACGCGTTTAGAAAAAATAGTTGACCGCCGTCTTTACTTGTATGACGCCTCTGCCTTTTTTAAGCTGAATAATACAATACATTTTTCTTTATTGCAGAATAAACCTACGATAAAAACTTTTAAAACCTCAAACTCTTAAATGGAATTATGGGGTCGCCTGTAACCTCAGCGAATAATATTTTAGACATATCTCTTGCAAAAGTTGTCTTTCAGCTACACCTACACATACTCAAAGGCTGTTACTCGCACTATGCTCGATTTCTGTCCAGTAGAAGCTTCAATACAAATATGCTTTCAGTTAAAATGGCCATATCTCGTTTTCGAATTATTAAGATATCAAGACTTAATTAAAGAATATTAGGTTGAAACAAACCTAAAGATATTAAAAGACGACATAAAGCAAAGTAGCAAGGAA
Source organism: Listronotus bonariensis (assembly GCA_014170235.1). Lineage (NCBI taxonomy): Eukaryota > Metazoa > Arthropoda > Insecta > Coleoptera > Curculionidae > Listronotus > Listronotus bonariensis. The sequence goes on from JACEGR010007496.1 coordinate 36,749, forward strand.
AAATGACAAGAATAATTATGATTTAGGCAATATTGGAAGTGAATCTGGGGATTAAGGAGAGAAAGAATTGGAGGCAGACAAAGTAGTGCATAAACCAACTGAAAATGAATTGTGAAAATAAACGTTACCTTTGGCACATTTACAAGAGTGTAATTTATGAATGCAGTTGTTATAGATGGCACTTTAAACCATTTTTATTACACGGGCAGGAACAGTACATCCTGCCAAAACTGAGTAACGTAAATAAAATTGTTACTTATACCCAAGAAAATTGTAGTTTAGTTTCACTATAGACACCCCGAACAATGCAAACTTTTTGGTTTATCAGCTTGGACGCTCGCTTATTGGGATTTATAAAGCGGACATCCATCGAGAGAATATAAGTACACACATAAACAGTAGGTATAATTTGCCGCTTCCTAAATTCCGCCAAGCGAGCGTCCAAACTGATGACCAAAAATTAAGCATTTTTCTGGGTGTTTAGTGACACTACAATTGTCTTTGCTCATACAAACGAAACAATACGTAGAAATAAGACACGAAATGGGAAGAGTATATATGCTTTACTGCACACAACTAATATGTTGAAGAATTATCATGAGAATCTAAAGGGGATGTACAAAAATAGATTTTTTCCTCCTATAAAAAGTAATTTGTTAAATTACAAATTTTAACGGCTTCTTTAATTAGATTTTTGAAATTTTCTAATAGTGTCCCTATTTGAAAACAAATTATGTATCTCTTATATGCTATTTTATTGTAATGCCATTTCTATATCTTTAAAGAAAAATTAGTGCCTTGACATTTAATTTCTTTATTAAATTACTAATATCCAATTAAGGATACTCTTAATTAATATATAAGAAAAGCAATTCTTTACTTTTCTTATAAGGAACTTCATCACTCTGTTCGTAGGATGCATTTTTAAACCTTTAAAATATAAAAATGTTTGCTTTTACATATTAATTATCTACATATAGCATTGTTATAAAGTATTTATTATAAATTATTGGCCTTTTAAACAATTAAGTTTAAAAATAAATAACGTTAGTATAGTCAGCTATACCAGATGCCTACAAAATCACTAGCAAGCTTAACATTTTCTTTAGGAATGCTATAGGATTTTAAAATTTAGGTGAAACTTGCTAGATGGATTTAAAAATGCTATTAACTCTGCTATTATAAAGACAGCATCATGTATATTTTTTAATAAATAATTATACAGCAAAGTTCTTAGCGCACATAAAGTACCACACGCTATACCTATCTTAGCTCTTTTTAAAATGGTGATAGTTTTGCTATAAAATAACAAGATGAAAAAGAGGAGTATGATTCTTTAATCTTGTGCCACAAAAATTGACTTTTGGAAATAAAACTTTAATAATTTAAATTTAAAGCACTACCTTAATCCCTTATTTAACTTTTAGTAGGTACGTATTGCTGGACTGCCTTAAAAATAGCAAAGAAAAATTTAACATTTTATTAAAAATTAATCTGCATTCTATTCATCTCTACATTTTACTGACCATTAAAAATCGTATAACTCTTCTAAAACAAATAAGATGCTAGCTAGTAATTTCTGTCTACACCCGGTATATACACACAACACAACACTTTGTTCCAGATGGTTATCCTCCCTCCACCATCCATACTTAAAACCAAACTATATTAAAAGAAATTTAAAAAAATATATTTACGAAAATCAAAATTTTACAGCTATTATTTCATAACTTTTCTTTTAGTTTTTATTTTATTTCATTAAACCTATTTTGTTAGTAATGATAATTTACGTCATTAAAGGTAACCTTAAAATACTAAGAGCTTGTCATAAAGAGTTTGTGCATTTTTTTTAAATCCAAAATTTAAATATGAGAAAGGGACAAAATCGCCTTAGTTTAAATTGTTAAAAAACTTTTTTAATTTTTGGCTGTCATATATTTTTTAATTTTTGCATGAAAAGTATGCATTCAGATAAGCAAAAAAAAAAAAAATTGCTACTGCAAAAAAATACTTTAACTGTAATTTTTAAACAAAATCTTTTAAAGCCACCAACACACAAATATTCTTGTGGAAATTTATTTTTCCACCAAGCAAAACTTTTTATAAACAGGCACTTTTTTTGTTGGAATTAATTAAAATATTTTCCATTTCGTAAGAACTTTTAATGACATGCTTGTATTAAAAGTATTGTTTATTGTATTTTATTAATTATCTTGTTGTTCTGTGTACTTTGTTGTATTTTTAATTTATTTAAAAACTAATTGACAAGATCGTTAACTTTTAAAATAATTAAAAGCTGGAAATTTACAAAAGGTTTATTTTAGCAACATATAGCCTAGGGTTTTTTAAACTAGTTAGTCAGATTTTTTAAAGTTAGTCATTTAAATATTTTAAAATTATTTCTCACAGTCGAATGGCTTTCGATATGGTGGTTTCTTCTTATGATAGCTGGTTTTTTTTAACGTTGTTTTATAGTCTATAATAGTAAGTTTGTGTGCAAAGAAATGACACAGATATTAAACTAATTATTCTACAAGCAATATAAAAAGTTTTATTAAAGTATTTTTCTAAATATCTGTTAATACACATAAATATTTATGTACTTTTTTATATTTTTAACCCTGGCAGCATTACATTTTTTTCAGTTTTAGATGTTTTAGAAAAACAAAAGTATTTGCTTGCCAAATGCAAAATACAATTAAGCCATTAGAAAAAATATGATGAATTTTATTAAAAAAAAAAAAACCTAAGTTTACATTTCCGAGTCCAAAAAGCAAAATAAACTTTTTGTGTAAAATGTTTTAACCAATAATGTTTTTATATTAACAGTATTGTGTATATTAATTATCTTGTCGTCCTGTGTTTTTTTGTTATTTTCAAAGTATTTAAATACCAATTAACAAGATAGTAGATTTTAAAACCAATTAAAAGCTAGTATTAAAACAAAAAGTAAATTACTAATTAATTTTAACATTATAAATGGATTAATTACTAAAAACAAATTAAATTTTGTAGTTAGGTATGCGGCATTGAGTAATAAAATTTTGGTATCTACCCAATTTTAAGTCATTGCATCCTGTTATTTCTAGGCCAAACTGATATAAGTGTAGTCGTAATGTTAGTTTTATACAGTAAAGCAAAACCCAAACTATTTATTCTTAACGGTTTGTACAATATACCCAGCAGCTATTAAATTGAAGTTAATAATAGTATAAAGATTTTATCAGTCCATCAAGTCGTAACACATTTACAGGGGTTTTAGCAGTTTCCATAGTTAAATCATAATATACATCACACATTTTAAATGTATGGAATTAACATAAAATTGCCGTCAGTTTTCTCAGACAATGATCATTATATTTAGGCGAACCATCAAACATTCTACGGCCTTACCCGCAGTAATCAATGGTACTAGATGACGGCCTAGGTTGATTACTTTGATATAAATAATCTTTATTTTAAAACGCACCAATTTACACTTATTTTTTTAGTAATCCACCGGTTACGCAACGTTATTTTTTTATTGTGTTATTGCCGGCATACTATTTTTCTTTTATATAAATAAATAACAGAGACATATTTTTCTGTAAATATGATATACCGGCTCTCCTTCTAATACTTTCGTCAGTAATGGTAAGTTTTTTTCTTTGTCTTGGAATCAATGCTTTGTTCGCGGGTCACAATGTGAACCGATTCTGAACCAAGAACCGAACTGGTTTAGAATTGTTTTAAAGCGCATGTCTAGTTATTTATTAGTTCGGAATTTTTATTTACCGCGAACGATTTTCTATACAGCTGAGGATGTATTCCTAACCTAGCCTTTGGTTAGGATTTTTATGGTTAAATTGGATACTACACAAAAAAATAAGTAAATTCAAACAAAAGGTAGAATTGTTATACTGTCGAGAAAGCCACTCGAGGTCTCTCGGCGAAAGTCGAGGGATTCCCTGCACCTCCTCCCGTTTTTAACATAAGTGATGTGTGTTTAACTAAAGATAAAATTCAAACAACAAGAAAGTGGTAAAATCTTGTAATATGTGTCTATACTTTTAATTAAATCTTTATTTATTTTATTGCATACCTACATTCATGCGGAATACAAATTAAAAATCCTTTGTTTATATACGCTCAGAATCACAAAAATATAAAAAAAAATATTCAACAGGTATATTAACCCGCATAAAAAGTTGGCGGCTCATCAGAATGAACTGTAATACAACGAAGTTTTACTTCTGTACCACAAAAACTGAAAACAGCTGACCATGTCGACAATGCGCAGTGAAATTCCGAACTGAACTTTTAGTTCCATCAAAAATCCCAGGACTGCTAATCAGGTTATGAACCGGTAACGAACTGATTCCATTGTAACCCGCAAACACAGAACTGTTACTAAAAATTCAGAATTTTACTAACTAGCTTTCACTGCGCATGTTATTACACTGCTTTCTGTCCTTACAGCGTTCAAAAATAGTCTGAAAATGTAACTCTGTATTACATTCTTTACCGTGCTCACGAGCGCGGTAACAATTTACCGATTTTGCGCATTTTATATTTGTCTCTTAAAAGAATAGGAAACAAACGAAATTTTTATAATTTTTAGATTTAAAAGTTTTTAAAACAAACAAAATTTTGGTTGATGCTACTATGGTTGGCAGAACAACTTTGTTCATTTTTAGGCTTTTTTATTTAGCTACTAATTTTCTCCAAACCACAAGATACCCACAAACTTTTCAAATTCAAATAAGAATATCAGTATACAAATAATACAGTGGTTTTTTTTTAAATGTATTGCATATGATTTGTTTATAATTTTATTTATAGTATATTAAAATTTTAATTTATATTAGTTTTTAATAATAAATCAGAAGAGAGTCATTAGGCTTATCTTTCGACTTAATTCTAGGACGAGTTGTAAACCCACATTAATTAATAAAAATATTATCATTGCCTTGTTTATATATCTACAAAACCCTATTGTATGTCAGGGAAAACGGGAGAAGTTTCAAAAAATTTTTGAGCTTACAGTTACTCCACCCGGGAAATGCTTCATCTTTAGTTTGGAAAATCATGGGATGGTAAAAAATGTCAATTAATTACCAAATGAAATAAAAAAATTAATTTCTTTTTAATAAGTTTAAATACCATATAAAAAAATTCTCTCCAACAAAAGTGTTACTATTCAAGTTAATGAATACATGCTGCATATACAGGCTTTGAGAGCGGAGTAGCATAAGCAGAGCTGGTGTTTGTTTTTAGATACTGGGCACTAAGCAGGTGTTTGGTGTGTTTAATTTGAATGTTTATTTCTTTTGGTGTTTCTTTTAACATAAGACGCAATAATCATTTTTGTGTATTGATCTACAGTGTTATAAAGGTTATTGTTGTTTACAAATATGGTAAATTATCTTTAATATTTTTCACATATCGTAAGCATGGGACATTTACATTTTATTTCTGAGTAGCGTTCTAAAAATTGCTTTTACCATGTAATACATTTCAAATCTCATTTTGATTCTATTACAGAGTACAAGGATTACTTTACATTTTATTTATGAACGCACTTCAGAACGGCATCAGGTACGGGTAATTCTTTTGAAACGGTTTTCCTTTATCCACTGCACACCTCATAATATTGACTTATTGGAAAAATATTTTCCAAAATATTTTAAGAGATATTGTCGTCATCTTCAGAGTCCATTTTGCTTAGAAATGTTAATTTATCTTTGACCAAAAAAAAATATTTACCTTAGTCACATTTATTATAAAACAATGCTTAACGCCTTGTTAACGATAACTCGTGACGATTTTAGATGTCACATTTTGATTGGCGTTCAATTACTACGAGATACAGGGAGCCGCGAATTAAATTAGAATACTTTTTTCCGATACTGCACCCAAGTAATTATGTATTTCTTAAAAATATCATAGAGGTAGTGGAAAAAATAACAATTATTCCTTTAGACTAAAAGGGCTCTTCCCCTTGAATGATTGCTGCACTTTTCTCCCTTATAATATAAATAGCTATTTTTTTAGTTGTTTAGTAACTTTTATACAAAGTTACGTGTATTTTACAACAATTGTGATTTACAGTGTGTTGTAATAATTTGATAGATTTCTAATTTCACTCTTTTTACATCTCCATTTTTAAAAATTCAAGGGTCAAATGTACAGTGAGAATATTAACAGTAGAGTTCTCCCCCCTTTATCTTTAAAAATGGGAAAAGATATTAAAATCGAGTCAAACTTGGCAGTGAAAGGGTGTCACTTAAACTACTCTTTAGCATAAAAATAATTTTGGTCACGGGCCTAGTGCCAAGGGCAGATTAGCAACTCTTTTTTTCTAAATATGCTCAATAAAATGCTGTTTTGCGTTTTAAAATTTTCGAGTAGGCCTTCCGAAGATATTCGAAAAAAACCGGAATTTTCAATTTTGGTCTTTATTGTTTCCTGGCTATATTTGTTAAGATAACTCAAAATGAAAAACACGTTTTCATGGCCACTTTTCTGCTCTATAATTCAGTGTGATTAAATATTGAATCTGACGTTTCGGCTTCTGGCGACCATCATCAACTTAATTTTTTTAAATACGGACCTGATATTTTTTCAATTTAATTAAATCCTTTCGTCACTCCTAAAACACTATAAATCGCCACTTTGATATTTGCCGACGTTTCGTACAGACAATTCTATTACCAGAATATTACATATTTGTTTTACCATAAACTTATTACATATTCAATTTTTTATTGCAACTCATTGATATCTAACAGCGGAAATTACAAATTGTTTATGTAAGCTGATTTGTTGTCTACCTTTTGTATCTTATGTCTAATGTTCATGAAATTTTCGGATTAATCAAGTAATTTCCGCTGTTAGATATCAATGAGGTTGCAATAAAAAAGATTTACGAATATGTAATAAGTTTATTCTTTTTTCTTACCTTCTTACCTAAAAACGTGGTTCGGGGCCGTATTATGGTTGAAATAAATATGCAATATTCTGGTGATGGAATTTTCTGTACGAAACGTCGACAAAATATCAAGAGTGGCGATATATAGTGTTTTAAGAGTGATAAAAGGATTTAATTAAATTGAAAAAATATCAGGTCATATTTAAAAAATTAAGTTGATGATGGTCGCCAGAAGCCGAAACGTCAGATTCAATATTTAATCGCACTGAATTATAGAGCAGAAAAAAGTGGCCATGAAAACGTGTTTTCTATTTTGAGTTATCTTAACAAATATAGCCAGGAAACAATAGAAACCAAAATTGAAAATTCGGTTTTTTTCGAATATCTTCGGAAGTACTCGGAATTCTTTAAAACGCTAAAACGGCATTTTGCTGAGCATCAAATTACGCAGCTTTACCTCCATTTAACCAACCGATCCTGTATCTCTCTTTGCGGTTTCCGAAATCCCAATGATGGGCGTCGAATTCGAGCCACCCTGTACAAACAGTGCGGTTTTAATGAAATTGGCTTGTAAGTCTGGAACGGTTGAGCCGATTTTTTAAAGTAAAGTGGCTCTTAATCAAAATAATTTAAATTAAGGTGCTACAAGACCCTCCTTTCTATTTGAAAAAAAAAAGGCTGAGTGGTGCCCCCTTGACATTAGACCACGTGACCAAACTTATATCAATGCCAAAAAGTAGCTTAAGCTTTACACAAATTTTACTCGATCTCGATATCTTAACCCATTTAAAAGTTAAGGGGCAAGAACTTTTAAAAACCGCAATGTATATACAAATTTGAGCTAAACTTTAAGCGCTTGTAACTCTAGAACGACTAGGCCGGTTTTCAAAAATTAAACGGTAATGAGTGGAGAATCAAAAAGCCTTTAAAATTAGTTGCTGGCGCCCTTGGCACTAGGTCACTTGACTAAAATTATTTTTATTCCAAAAAGTAGTTTAGGTGACACCTCTTTACACAAATTTTACCTCATCTTGATATCTTGTTCGATTTAAACGATAAAGGTGACACTTTTTTAATATCCTTACTTTATAAGTGGAGCTTTCTATTTGACTTCAGCACATTACAAGATCAATGAAATTTTAAAATTATTTTATAAAAAAACCAATTTCAAAAAAGTAAAGGAATAATCGCATATACGCTCTCTCTAATTGCGGTCTGAAAAAAGTTAATATAAACATAGCTCCAGAAATGAGGGGGTTTTAAGATACATGGTGTTAAACTCTAAAAAGAAAATCGGGTTTTTAATATTATCTTAAATATGCCTTAACCGATTTTAATAAAATTTGGCTGCTGTATTTGTTAAAACAGAAAGGTAATTTAGCTCTAAAATAATTTTAATTAGTGAGACCAGTGGCGGCGTTGGACGCATCTTAGCTAATATTATTGACAAAAAATGTACGCCACTGACTTTTTTGCAACTTTTATATTTTTTCCAGATGAAACACCTAAAAATACAACTTTTTATGTCTTCATGTTTTTAAGTAGCTTGCCTAGTTTTCCAGAAAAAAATGCGCTAAACTGTATAATTCTGGACTAGACAAGAAACATTGGGGCATGTTTTTCTTCTAAAAATTAAGTTGTATAACTTCTTATTGGCAATTATGTTGTAACAACAAAAGATGCCTAACTAAATAATGTTTATTAATTTTACTAAGAAAAGTGTTTTAGAAATTTTTAGGTTTCTTGAAAAGTTTACCACCCGGTATATTAAGAACGAAAAATATGAGGACCCATGTTTATATAAACTTTTTTTTATAAAAAAAGCTTAGAAATACGACTATTAAATTTTCTTACCGCAATTAGGAAACAACCTGTATGCATAAATAAGTAAATAGATAAAAAAAATGTTATGCAGATTTGCCCTATTGAAACAGTTTATTTTTTTGTGTGGCTTAATATATTTATTTAATTATAATGTTGTTTTGTTTACATTTTTTCCTATTAAAGAGGTTTCTTTTTACAATATGTAAGGTTAGGGTGTCAGTTTTAAAAAAATCCATTGAAAAAATGCTCTTGATTCCTTTAGTCACTCCTAGAAGTTACTTACCGTCAAACGTTGAGTTAAGATTGCGTTGGGTCCATCCTCGGGAATTTAATAGTAAACCGGCATCTTTTAAATAAATCACCAGGTATATTGCTATACCATTAAAAAGATTCATAAAAGCAGCTTAGAAATACGCCTTTAAAAAAATTGTTATGCAGATTTGTCCTATTGAAACAGTTTATATCTTTCTTGTGCCTCATTTTGCATATTATGTGTAACAGGCAAGAGATTGTATCTTTAAATATGATTTAAGAAACGGTAAAATTAATGGCGAATAAACGTGGTCGAGTAAATGGCATCGTTTGGGTCACGATTGCAAGTTCAATGACGTTATCTGTATTGAGGACAAAATAAGTAAATATTTAAACTAAATTCTTAATTACATTCTATTTACTTATTCGAACTGTTTTGTAAATATTTATTACAAATCAGGTTTAAGGTACAGGTTGTGTGGCTTAATATATATTTAATTAATGATTATGATGTTTTGTTTACAAGTACTGACGTCACCCGCAGCGCCCGCCTCCATTCTCCGCCATTGAAGAATACCTCGTGCAGTACGCCAAACAGAAAAACATCAGGTTATAGGAATCTTCACTCACAGCGCCTAGCTCCAGAAAAAAGATGCCTTTTCAATTTAGCAGTGAGTTTCCTATCTTCCTCGGGGCACCAGAACGTCTTCTACATCCTCCATGCACGAATCCACGTGAGAGCCCGGTATGAGCTCCCTTCCAACGTCTAATTTTTTTCCTAATAAAAAGGTTTTTTACAATATGTAAGGTTAGGGTGTCCGTTTTTAAAAAATATCTCATGTAAAAATGCTCCTAATTCTAGATTTAAAGGCCAATCAAAGCTATTTTTGTTGTTAATACGGTTCAAAACATTTTAAAAACAGTTCATTTTCTTGCTAAACAGTGACGTCATATACGTCACGTATTTAACCGTGTTTGAATACATCTGGACAATGGTTTAAAAACAATATAGTTATCCTTGTCGGGCGGGCATATGCATTGAACTCATTAAAAACTTTGTTTCGGTCAGTTTTTGTTAACTTTTAACATTAATGTAAATGGCAAGTGCAAATTTTTATATCCGGTGTAAACTAAAGTACATATTAACCCTAAAAAATAAAAATATAATCATAACCTAAAAGCTTATTGGGCTGTGACGCAACGGTTTGAAAACCTATATTTTCTTGATTCTAATATTTATATTGTCATTTTCGAATACGGTTTGAACCACTCCGACGGATGCGTTAAGCAAGAAAATTTGACTCATGTTGCTTTTCCCATTTAAATATCATGAGATTTTTGGACTTTTTCCTTTAATTTTTTTCTCAGACAAAGATACATAAAAAATCTACTTATCACACAGTCTGATGGGAAATTAAATGCTCTACAAAAAGTTGTCTTACAAATTTTTGATTAAGTCACTCCTTTAAGAGTTATTTACCGTCAAACGTTGAGTTAAGATTGCGTTGTGGCCATCCTCGGGAATTTAATAGTAAACCGGCATCTTTTAAATAGAACACTCGGTATATTGTATTACCATTTAAAAGATATTTTAATGAGCTTAAAAAATACCACACTTAATATGTCTCTCTGTTATAGTTTTGGAAATATGGTCATCCAAATCTAAAAAATATTTATATACGCAACGGTTTGAAAACCTATATTTTCTTGATTCTAATATTTATATTGTCATTTTCGAATACGGTTTGAACCACTCCGACGAATACGATTAGCAAGAAAATTTGACTCATGTTGCTTTTCCTATTTAAATAGCATGAGATCTTTGGACTTTTTCCTTTTATTTTTTTCTCAGATAAAGATAGATAAAAAAATCTACTTATCGCATATTCTGATGGAAAATTTTTCGCTATACAGAAAAGCTTTTTACGAATTTTTGATTAAGTCACTCCTTTAAGAGTTATTTACCGTCAAACGATGAGTTAAGATTGCGTTGTTGAGTTGTGGCCATCCTCGGAAATTTAATAGTAAACCGGCATCTTTTAAATAAAACACTCGGTATATTTCATTATCATTTAAAAGATATTTTAATGAGCTTTAAGATTTTGGCGGCACAGTTCCGCTTTTTGGAGGACTGTCCCTCTTCCCGCCGATTTTCGAAAATGTCCCGATTTATGGCGGGACTGGGTGTAAACTAAGAAAGGGAGTTTTTGCGAAGAACTTTTTTTTTGTTCCTCAAAAAATTTAGAAGACGAAAAGAGCTGACCGATTTGTTTTATGTATCGTTTTTCATTAAACCTTTCAAATGTGAGAACATTTGTTTTTGCACTGAAAATCCATCCTATTGCATTTTTCTATTTGTCTCACTTTCTCTGATTGAAAATGTGGTCACTTTAAACCATAAGAGATAGAGATATCAAATATGGTATTTTCTTAAAGCTCTTATAATTATTTAGAAAATGCCGGTTTACTATATAATTCCCAATTTAATCTTAACTCAACGTTTGTCGGCAAATAAATATAAAAGGAGTGATTAAATCGAAAATTCGTAAAAGAACTTTTGTATAGAGCGATAAATTTCGCATCAGAATATGCGATAAGTAGATTTTTCATATATTTTGCTCTAAGAAAAAAAATTAAAGAAAAAAGTCCGAAAATCCCATTTTATTTAAATGGGGAAAGCAACATGATTTCGGCACGGTTACTTATAAACTAAAAGTTCAGGAGGTGATCGAAAAAAAATCGATTTGGGAAATAACAGACACCCTAATTTAAGGTATGCAGTGTGTCCGAAATTCGTAGAAAGTGTATTGGAATATTGGAAACTATGAGAGATAGAAAGATGGTTAAATAGGAA
>JACEGR010007497.1:0-48568 GCA_014170235.1 Listronotus bonariensis
CTCTAGTAATATAAGGTATATATAATATAAAAGAATAAACAATGATAAGCTCTAAAATTACATATATTTGCAACTACAATTGGTAAAATGGAAAATATTTATTTTATAGTAAAATTTTAAAGCTCGTATCAAAGTTACAAATATTAATTTAAAAGAATATTATTTAACACAAACTTGGTGTGAAATTTTCTTACCGAATACCACACGTGCTTAAATTATTCCGGGAATTTTTTCTCGGCCACGAATATTTTAAGAAAATTCTCCCTCGATAATTTTCAAAATATTCGTGGCCTTGAAAAAATTTCCGGAAATAAATTTAACACTAGTGGTATTACAAGTGAAAATTCAAGGACTTTAGTAAGTTAATTTAAACCAAATTTTTGACAGATATAAATGTCAAACTAGAAGTTGGGCGCCATTTCGGAAAAAAAAGAAGAAGGGGGTCTTGTAGCTTAACTCCTAATAAGTACTTTATAACTATAAAACATAAACTATATTTCTTCACTAACTAAACAATAATTTTTTTGGCCATATTTCCAAACCAAATATTGTTGGATATACCTAATGTGGTAATATCTTAAAGATCTTTTTAATGGTGTATACAGGGTGATTCAAAAATCGAATCTTAAGGGGGTGATTCTACTTGATAAAATAAGAGTAGAGCTTCATATATTTTTTTTTCAAAATGTCATTTGTTTTCGAGTTAGAAGCCGTCAAAGTTCAATTTTTATATTGTTTTTTTGCTATATTGCATTTATTTTTTAACCAATCCAGTTGATTTTTGGCACACCAATCGAGCTTTGCAGATTCTAAAATTTTAAGACAAAAGTACTTTTTTTTAAGTACCGCCAGAGGGGACTTTACCTAAAACTTAAAATTTATTTACATCATAACTTTTTTATATTGACAGATATCGCAAAGCTGGGGGCCTCATTTTATAGACAATCGAAAACTTAAAAAATAAGGTACTCTTTATTAAAGTCGATAATCCTCACTGTTTAGGCATCAATAGACATTAAGGTTTTCATCAATTTTAATCAAATTACCAGGATGTCCAGCAACTCAACCGACAAACTTTACGGGGCGATTCTACAACAGAAAATAAGAAAAAAACTTCATATGAACTTATGTCCTAACCGTCTTAGTTTTTGAACTACGGTGTGTTAAATATTAAAGAAAAAATGTTTTTAATAACCCCTTTTATTTTTATTTTCAAAATGGCGCCCAGCTCTCAGTTTGATATTTAAATATCGTCCAATTCAAAAGTTAGAAGGCGAGGGGGTCATGACTTTACACACGCACTATATAATAGATTTAAGGCATAGTTCAGTTTTATCATGTAGTTATAATTTGCAGTCAAGGAAATGGATTTTTTTTTAATTTATTGGACCCATAAATGTTATATCTGGTTCGATGCTTTTTGCCTTCTTAATAAAAACTTTGTCATGGGTTCTGAATAATTGCCAAAAACCACAAAAATTAGCAATTTTGAGATCTTTATAGTAATTTTTTGAACAATAAAGAGTGTTTTTTTTTAATAATTTTTTGAGTTTTAAAATGCGTGTACTTATCCTTTTAATACCCCTCCAAAGATTTTCAATGTAAAAGTTTATCTAAAAATACCCATAAAAATGTAAAGCTACAAAATCGATATCATAAAAGCAAGTCTGCCAAAATAATGCAGTAAACCAAACTTATCCGAATTATCGAGCATTATAAAACCATTAATCCGGATTTATTCCTACCAGCAAGTTACAATAAATCTTCTATTAATAGGAAAAACTGCGCTTGTTGTGGTTCTCCAAATATAACTCTTCTTTTACAGTATTAATATCAATAAAACATAAACCGATATTGCCGCAAAGTTGTGAACGGCAACCACTAACGCTTTTTCATAAATTTAGATTTATGGCTGTTGGCGCGCCCTGCCGGGTTTTGCATAGTTTTCTTTTGTTTTTACATGGATTTAATGGCCATCGTATATTTTCGGTCTTTTTGTTCGGGCGCGATCGGAGACAAATTCTCTGGCGAGCCAAAGTTTCGGTCTTGTTCAATATATAATATTCTTTATGCACATTCCATACATATGGAAGGGATTAGCTAGACATAAAACTGGCCCTAGTCCGGTCAAATTAGACCTAAACATTAGGGTAAAGTTACTAAAAATTTTATTCAGCCAAAAATAAATGAAATTGTTTAAAAGATATGTTGAAAACAAAATTTCAAAACTTTCTGTCATTCCGATGGGTAAAAAAATTGACGCGAGGAGTTTTGTTGCTACGCCAGTTTGTCAAAAATAAGCCAAATCCCGTAGGGTTAAAAATTTCGTTTTGGCTACACCTTCAAGGTTAGTTTTAGATTTCTTTATTTATCAAGGAGCTAATACTTGGCCAGATGGTACACCAGAAAAAGAATTGGGGATTGGCGGATCTGTGGTAAAGAAACTATGTACCAACTTATCTCCAGGGCATATCGTTTACTTCGATCGTTACTTTACGTCATTAAACCTACTTGATAATTTATTGACCAAGCAAATCTTAGGAGTTGGAACCATAATGAATAATCGAATACCACGTGATGTGAGAAACAACATTAAGTCCGATAAAGATCTGTTGTCGGAAGGCCGTGGTTCCTTTGATGAATGGGTAAGAAGAGATAAAAAAATGTCTTTGTTAAAATGGATGCACTACAGATCTGTCACAATGGCATTCACATCATCAGGTTCTACGCCACTAACAGATGTTCGTAGGTGGGACAAAACAAATTCAAAATATATTTTAGTTCCATGTCCCAACACAATAGTTAGCTACAATCGCTAATTGGGAGGTGTAGATAGATCTATGTGATCGATTAATTTCTTACTATCGGATTTGTATGAGGACAAAAAATGGACTGTACGAGTTTTTGGCATTTTATTGATCCAATTACCAACGCGTGGATTGAATATCGTCAAGATCGCTTAGCACTTGGAGAGAGAAGAGCGCCATTATGGATTTACATGAATTTAAACTCTACATTGGTAGATGTCTTGCCCTTGGAGGCCAGGCTCAAAACGTTTCTAAAGTAGCAAATACCACTGATCAAAATGATAAAGAACAAAGCCGACCTGAAAAACGATGCAAAGTTACAGAGATGTTCGAAATTCTGGTAACGAGCATTTGCCAAATATGTAGTGTAAATGATAAAAATCTTATATGCGGTGCCGAAATGCCGGTTGTACAAAAAAAACAGATTCTATTGCATAAAATGTCGGGTTTATTTGTGTATTTCCCCAGAAAGACCATGTTTTTTGAATTTCATTCCTAAATAATGTTCCGAATTTGAACCTGTTGTCCAAAATACTGGACATATCATATTTTTTTGTAAATAAATTTTTTTGTACACTATTTTTTTTTACTTTTTTATACCCCAATAAGCAAATTTAAACACAAATTTTATAAAATTTTAATAAAAATTAGTGTCGGGACCGAAGAGGATATAAAGTTTCTCGAAACACTGACTATTATGCTGCTTTGTGTTATTTAGGTTGTCAAACAATAATGCCTAATATTTTTCGTGAAATTTAATATCTAATCAGGTTATTTATGTAAATATTCTTCGCCAAATTGAATCTAGATACCCATTTTTATAAGCTGTTTGACCGAATTGCAACACTGTGCTCCTTAATTTGAATTCTCAATACCTAAGTTTAAGCGTTTTTGACATACTTAAATTTATTTGTCAAAAAATTACGTTTTCAGAAGCAAAAATGATTATTAATTTTTCCTATAAAAATCCCTTATTATTTAATTTGATATGAAATTCTTGTTTAACAGGACCCAATTCAACTAAGTGTTTATAAAAATTAAAAATACGTTAATACAGGGTGATTAAAAAAAATAAGATAAAAAATACAATTAAAAAAATTACCAAAAATAATTTTTTTAAAAATGAAAACGCTTATATTTTATCTTTTTATCTTATTTAGCATTAAAAATAAGGGTAGGTTTGTAAAACGCCCTAAGTACACTAGCTCCGAGGTGGCGTGGAAACGTCTGCACATTTTGACGCTTGCACTTTGCCTCGTTATATCTCAGAAACGGTCATATTTAGAACAAAAATATTAAAACCTTTTTGTAGACAATTTTGTGGTTCACAATTTTCATCTTGGGTAGTTTTGCGATAAAACTTACCGTTTTTGAGAAATTTGCGAAAAACTCGGTTTTTTGACCTGTGATCTCGAAATATTTTTTTCCACCACCCGGAATGATAGGAAGTTTTGAAATTTTGTCTTTAGTTATGTTTTAAATAATTTCATTTATGTTAAGCTGAATAGAAATTTAAATAACTTTGAAAGTCTAAACTGACCGGATTATCAGTCTTGTTCAATATATAATATTCTTTTATGCACATTCCATACGTATGGAAGGAATTAGCTGGACATAAATCTGGCCCCCCGTTTTCTGTTTTCGAAACATTACAATGGCGCGTTGCTCTCGCTGCCAGTTAAACAGAACTTTTTATGTCTTTTTGCATAGGTGAGTTATTATCCGGGTTCTTTGCTGGTTTGTTTGGATAATAAATTGCCCTTTTACGGATACGCCCCGCTTTTTCACTTTCGTTCTGGCTTTGTTGGAAAACCGGCTCGGAAATATTTTGCATAATACCTGCGTTTGAGTTCTGACTGAAAAATTTTTCTTTTTTTCCGGAATTTTAGAAGAATAATTACATAAAAGTGCTTTTTTTTCTGGGTTTAAAGAAAGTACAGGAAGAGCTATCTCTAGTTCTTTAGTTACTTCCAAGAAATAAAAAGAGGTTTAAGAACTTTTTATTTTATTTATTTTTTTCCTTATTTTATGGTTAAAATGCTGAAAAATATTATATCTGTAATAGGTTGTTTTTTTTTTTTGATAATAAAGTTGTTACTAAGGATCTTATAATTTACTTTTAAAAAATGATACAAAATATACAGCGTGATTTAAAACTACCCTACCCCTACTAACCCTGAACTCTACCAAACACTAGTAACTGTTTACCATAGATGATTTATTAGCACATTCTTTTTCTATTTGAAAACTATTTTTTTGTTTGTTTTTTAAATGTTACTGTCAAGGCTATATTTAAATTAAAAATAACCTCAAAATTGTCGACACACCCTGTATAATGGCTACCCCTATTTATTTAAATAAATTTTAGGGTTAGTTATTAAAAAATGCATGCTTAAATAATACAGAAATGTACCAAAATTTGTAATTTTTTTCTTTGATTACAAATTTTTTACTCTTTTTTAATAAAACTGTACAGGGTTTTCATTTATATTTTGTCCACCCACTTTGTCTCCCCGTGGCCTAGTGGACAGAGCTTTGATCTTCGAAGCCAGAGGTCGCCGGTTCGATTCCCAGCAGGGGAGACATTTTTAGGTAGTAGTTATTTAAAAATAGCGATCGTGGTGGCACTACCGCGTTGTCTAAAAGGTGCTGTGAAATGCAACTGCATGTTTCAGTGCTTGGATAACGTTGACGGAACAGGGGGAACAATGGGTTAAACATCTAATAACCCGACACCCACGGTACTCTGGTATTTAGGCATAGACCTTCGTGGGATGTCAAAAAGATTAAAAAAACTTTTAACTATAGGGATGGAAAAATAGAAAGAAAACGGCTTGTATTAGGGTGTTATACATTTTAATCTATTAAAAAGAAACAAATGAACATTAAAAGCTCTGGAAAAATAAAGAAGTGATTTTTTTTAATGGAAAACCCTGTATATTATATCACCATTAAAAAGTCTTTTAAAGCTTTACAAAAATGCCATATTTGATATATATCTACATTTATTAGTTTTCAAAATATCACGATGTAAATCTAAAAATAGTAGATAAATTTCCATTATACCTACCTACGGCACTAAGGTGAGACTGTAGATGTAATGGAAATTATACCTAGGTTTAAATGTTCATATTTCAGAAACTATTAAAGATAGACAGGGTGATTCAAAAATCGATCACGAAACTTAAGGGGTGATTCTACTTGACAAAATAAGGGTAGAGCTTCATATAAATTGTTTTCAAAATGTCATATTTCTTTTGTCATATTGCATTTATTTTTTAACCAACCCAGTTGATATTTGGCACACAAATCGAGCTTTGCAGATTCTAAAATTTTAAGAAAAAAGTACTTTTTTAAATACCGCCAGAGGGCACTTTACCTAAAACTTAAAATTTATTTACATCATAACTTTTTATTTTTGACAGATATCGCAAAGCTGGGGCGCCATTTTATAGACAATCAAAAACTTAAAAAATAAGGTACTCTTTATTAAAGTTGATAAACCTCACCGTTTAGGCACCAATAGACATCAAAGTTTTCATCAATTTCATCGAATTACCTACATACATACAGGGTGTCCAGTAACTCAACCGGCAAACCTATCCAAACGATTCTTCAACAAAAAATAAGAAAAATACTTCATATAAACATATGCCTAAAGGTCTTAGTTTTTAACGACGGGGTGTTAAAAAGAAATAATATTTAACACACCGTAGTTCAAAAACTAAGACGTTTAGGACATATGTTTATATGAAGTTTTTCTTATTTTCTGTTGTAGAATCGCCCGTAAAGTTATTGGACACCCTGTATGAATGTAGGTAATTTGATTGAAATTGATGAAAAATTTGATATCTATTGGTGCCTTAACGCTGAGGTTTATCGACTAAAAACACCTTATTTTTAGGTTTTTAATTGTCTATAAAATGGCGCCCCCAGCTTTGCAATATCTGTCAAAATAAAAGTCAGGATGTAAATAAATTTTAAGTTTTAGGTAAAGTGCCCTCTGGCGGTATTTTAAAAGAAGTACTTTTTCTTAAAATTTTAGAATCTGCAAAGTTCGATTTGTGTGCCAAATGTCAACTGGATTGGTTAAAAAATAAATGCAACATGGCGAAAAAACCAAAATAAAAATTGAACTTTGACGGCTTGTAACTCGAAAACGAATGACATTTTGAAAAAATTATATAAAGCTCTACCCTTATTTTGTCAGGTAGAATCACCTTCTTAAGTTTCGTAATCGATTTTTAAATCACCCTGTATATTAAATGTGGTGCTTTTGTAAAATCTATTTAATAGTTATTTATTAGATAAGTGAGTTATATTACATATAAGTCACGCAAGAAAAGTTTAACTCTCGAGCCCGAAGGGCGAGAGAGGTAATTTTCTTAAGTGACTTATATGTAATAACTCACGTGTCTAACTACAAAATTTTATCCAACACTTTCGTATAAATCGTTTTAAATATCGAAAATAATTTGAAAACGTCATCCATTATTTGTTACTTGTCATTGTCAACACCAGCAACAAAATTTGTATTGTCTATAATTCACTTGTGAGCTAAAGTACCCTTTAGCTCACTGGTGACTTATAGTACACTTTATATCCTCAAAATCTGATCAATTATGTAGATATTATATGTAAGTGTTGGATAAAATAAATTTTTAATGATGACATAATATACAGGTTGTCCCATTTAAAACAGGTCTCTCTCTTTATTTTTCTTGAGTTTTTGATGCTTATTTGTTTCTTTTTTTATTTTTAAAAGATATTAGTGACAAGAAACATATGAAACTTTATACAAGACGTTTTTGCTAGTCCTTGTTGGTTATAGCATAAAGTAACATACCTACGGATAAGAGAAACCATGGAATGCTAAATTTTCGTACCGCTTTGCGGCAGGCTCCAGCTCTGCCTGGCGGCAGGCTTGTCATTTTTCCAGTTTACACTTCAAATGCGTCGATCCAAGCCTCGAATCGTGTAACATCAGCTGTGAGGAGACACGTAAGCTTACTGAAATGACTAACTGGCGGTATTTCAACGAGAAACGAATAAAATTATATTGGGAGTTTTCGCATGACCTGTCCTTAAATCGGCTATTCCATGATAACTCTTATTATTTCCTTACTCTATGGTTATAGTTAGAAGTGGGTCGCAAAAAATAAATGAAAACCCTGTTTACTAAAAGGCCCATAAATTAGGTAAAAACCAAAATTTAAAATGTAATTATTCTCGAGGGTTTTATTTAGGGAAATATCCGGAGTAAAAATGAAAATAAGGTACTAATTGATAAAGGGTCCTTTGAGGAGACCATCATTATGGTTAATAAAGAGATAATTAGAGACGGAATGTCACGGTATTAAACCAATTTTACGGACGACGAATTGCCAAGTGTTTTAAGCCGAATTATTAAGGCTTGATGTGACGAAATAAAAAGGAACAAGGACTTAGGAAATAGTAAAATATAAGGTAATATTAAAATAAAAACCTACATTTATTATAATAACTTTTAATAAAAGCATTGTTTCTGTTTGTAATAAATAATTTTTAGATTTTTGCTGCATCTTCGTTTATTGTCCTTTTCTTTATCTTTGTACAATCCATGAAAGGTAAAAGCCTAAATACGTACCGTGGGTGTCTTAAGTAAGGTAAGAGAGAGTTTGTTGACACGGGACTTAAATACTTGAAGATGAGGGGGGAAGGAAAGACCTCCGCGGGCAGCAGGTTCCACATTCTAGAAACTCTAGGGATATATCATTAATGAGACGAATAGCTCTTCTTTGAATGCTTAGGGTTGTGGGGGACGCCATGCCCCAGATATGAGAACAATATTCCAAGAAAAGTCGGATTTGGGATGGGACACATATAAAGTGTATAAATTAGAAGGAGAAAAATACTTTTGGTTCGAAAGACAAATCCAAGCTTTTTAAGGCTGCCGTAGATATAGATATAATGTGTTTGTGCCAATTAAGGTTACTTTCAAATGTGACGCCCACAATATTGAAGGTGTCTTTGCTCTGTAAAACTTGGCCGCTCATAAGTGGAGAATGAGTATTTGATGATGACACTGTTTTCTTATAAGTAGGTAAGCTTTTTATTAATATTCTAATTTTTCTCTAATTGTTTAAAGAATATTAACAGTATGGGGAAAGAAAGATAAATTTTGATTAAAAATTAAAAATTAGCACTATTTCTTTAACGTACCTCTTAACTTAAGTAAAGTATAAAAATATTTAGAACTCTATAAGTAATAAAATATAATACACATATGATAAGTGACTCATCTATGCTAGACCGTCATGTAAACTCTGCATTAACCGCAACCCGCAATTCGTGATCAAATACGTCATCTGCATTGACCACAAGTGGCATTATTTCTATAAAATGGCCTTTAACAATTTAACGTAATATGTTGTAAATCATTTGCAAGTCTCTACAAATGTTTTTATTTAATACTATGTACAGGGTGTCAGAAAAGGTAACAATAATACTGAAAGGCCTGATGGAAGAATCCAAAAACATAATCAAAGATATATAGCCAGCCTTTAGGTACGGTAATGACTAAAGGTGGAGGTTCTGAAGCTTCTGGTTCATCATGTCCATGGAGCATACTAAGGGTTTTTGCTAAAATTTAAGGTAGTATGTAAAAATGTAAATTTTTTATTTTTTAAATCTTTTGCATAACATGCAAAATAACTGATAAAAAAATAATTATCAAAAAAGCAAAAATCCTTTTGTTATTATATTATATACTTGAGTTGGCACCATATAAAAAACTTTTTATTATTAAATTTATGAAGTTATTCTTAATAAATGTTCGGCATGGTCTTAAACCTAAAATGCAATCATCAGATATTAATTTTTTGCTGTGGTATGTCACAAAATATATTATTTTTTCTATGAAAGTACCTTTATTTTTCATAATATCGAATTTTTTTTTATAAAGAAGAGATGTTTAGAATTAAAAATACTTTTAAAATATGCAAATTGGTTTATAAAAAAACTTTTTTTTAGATATTTTCCACGTTTCTGTGCCTTTTTTCTGTTTTGACAGTTCTTAAGCTTACGTTTCTAAATTATTTTTTAGGGATAGTCATCGTCTTCAGAGTCAATTTTACTTTTTTCCACCGAATAAAACTGTTTACTTATGTCATATTTATGTGTGACGTTAAATTTCGGATCCACAGGGCAACTTTAACGTCACTCGGGCAAATATACCATATAGAACTATCTTCTCTGGGACCATAAGACCGGTGGACAAAAAAACTAACTTTGGATTTTAAAATAAACTAACTTTAACTTAGTACGGGCATACCCCACGCTAGGGGTAGCCTGTACGAGGGCTTAACTAAAACTTTAAATTTTTTCTCGACTTCACTTCTACTTTCTTCTACCGTCTCCACTATTATCCCCTTTGGCAGTGTTTTTTTTAGTTCTACATGATCCTCCTTGTTTATTGTTTTTATTATTATAAAAGAAACCTAGAAAATTGTTTAATTTATAGTTTTAAAACCTTGTCCCTCACGTCTATCTTTATTATCCAATGTAAAGTAACCTAATTAAAAGTATACTTATTTTAAATTCCCAAAATGTATATTTTTTAAAATTCTCAAAATGTATACTTTTTTATACTAGGTGCTCACAATAAAAAACAACGCTTAGCACCTTGACAACGATAGCTCCTATGAGGTTTGATAATTTTATAAGTCATATTGTGACTGGTGTTCAATTATTACCAAATAACTTCCTATGTCGGTAAAATAAATACAAAAGAGAAATCTCCCTTTTTCAACAGTTAAGGAAGATTATGGATCTCTGCAGAAATTCTTCTTTAACTGTCAATTATTACGAATTAAATTAGAATACTTTTTTTAATACTGGGGCCAAATAATTATGTATTTCTTGAAAATGTCGCAAAAGAAAAAGTAAAAAATACATACATTTCTCCCTTGGATTATTGCTGTGTAGCAAATACGGTAAAAATGTGATCGTTTGCAGGATGCTTAAATTATTTAATAAAATGATGTCAGAATAAATATTTAATAAAAATAAATAATAGTTTAAAAAAACTAAAAAAACACGCTTTTATATGCAACCGAACTAAAAATTATAAAATAATTTTTCATTACAAAGAGTTTGTATTACAGTAATAAAAGGTCAAACAATAAATCATAATTATATTCCTCAAAATAGAATTATAATAAAATTTAAGATAATAACAGAATAATTCACTTCAGAGTAAAAAGCGTGGGGTGCATTTGCTATTTTTTCATAACTTTTCCCTCATAGATATTTACAAATGAAATAATTATAACATTTAATATATTAAGCATTCCACGCTTTTATTCTAAAGTGAATTATTCTGTTATTATCTTAAATTTTATTTTAATTCTATTTTGAGGTATATAATTATGATTCATTGTTTGACCTTTTATTACTGTAATACAAACTCTTTGCAATAGAAAATTATTTTATTTTCTAATTTTAGTTCGGTTGCATATAAAGCGTGTTTTTTTAGTTTTTAAACTATTATTTATTTTCATTTTTTAGTTCTGCGGACATGTGATATTGAAATGTTTCACGAACTATTTTGTAATCTAATCATTTCATTTAAAGCTTCACTGTTGCATAGGGTTTCAGAACGCAACTACTCCGAACAAGTTTCTCTCAGCCTTATGCTGAGAGTACGTCCGAAACTGCACGCATGCGCAGATCGCGCACTAGCGCATTCTCTGTTCTCTCTCCTACAGAAAATCTATAAAGGAATTTATTTATCCTGCGCGATCCTAATCAGGATAACGGGATACTGTTTGCAGATTATTGCATTGTCATGGGTCTTTGATACGTGTGCAAAGTTTAAAAGAAATCGAATCGCTGGAAGTTGGTGAAAATTAAGCTTAAAGATTCCGTTACATACATACATACATACATACAACCCAAGCTAATAAAAGCGTGTTAATAATAAATAATTTTTACTTAGCTTTAATCTAATACCTCTTTTTAAACAAATAATCGAAAATTTACTCACCCTTTTAAATACAAGTAAATTCCAACTATTGTTATTAAAATAATGGTACACAATAGTGTAGAATTTTGACAATCTAAAATATAACTCGTTCTGCTTAGGGCGGATAGAGCGTGCAAAATGGAAAATGGAACACTATAATGTTAATTAATCGTTGTGACTAATTGATATCTAAAGCTATTAATTACCAAGGTTTAAATTATAATGTAAATTGGACATTACCAGTAAATGTAAACGCGATAGTGATTTGTTGAATTTCGGAAATAATAAAACCGAATTGCTTTGTGTTCGGATTTAAATACGTTTTGTCGTTTTTAATTGAATGGCATGTATTTGGATGGGGTTGTTTAATAATATATTATTCACATTCACCTTTTTGTTTTAAAACTACATGCTATTATCCACTAATGGTATTTTTTTAAATCTATTTTTCCTGGACCAAAAAACCGGACAACAAAGAAATTTTGTTCAAATTTAATCTTTTTGGTTTTTGACCGAATTTAATTGTCTTCTTTTTTTTTATCTTTGGACAAACCACGAAGGCTAAAAGCCTAAATACTAACGTACCGTGGATTGTCTTAAGCGAGGCAAGGGAGTTCGTTGACACGGGACTTAAATACTTAGAAGATTTGGGGGAAGGAAAGACCTCCGCTGGGCAGCAGGTTCCACAATCTAGAAACTCTAGGGATAAAAAGAAAGAACAAAGTGAGAAGTTCGGGGCTTGTCCAGTTGGACCGTATAGGGATGCATACGCGCGGAACCACGAGTTTCTCTGTTGGGAACCGTAAGTGGAGGAACTATACTGGACAATTCTTTAGAGCAGGAGCCATAAAATTACCTATAAAAAAGCGATAAATCCCCCACAGCCCGACGATGGGCAAGAGAGGGAAGCCTTTCAGTAACTGAAGGATCATCAATGAGACGAATAGCTCTTCTTTGAATAGAATCAAGAATGCTTAGGGTTGTGGGGGACGCCATGCTCCAGATATGAGAAAAATATTCCAAGGGAGGTCGGATTTGGGACCCATATAAAGTATATAAATTAGAAGGGGAAAAATACTTTTGGCTCGAAAGAGAAATCCAAGCTTTTTGAGGCTGGTTTAATAATAGCTTCTTCCTCTTAAAGTATTATTTAATATGGGGATTGCAAAAATTTAGATCAGGTGTTTTACAGGAAAGAGCCAAATGATACATTTTGTCCCAAATAAAACATTTGGAATATTTTCACACGTTACAATTTTTGTGTGTACTGGATTTAAAGCCATATTTTTTCCTAACATTTTTTTTAAATTTATATCACAAATTTTTAAAAAGACAATGAAATTTTGTACCGAGTGATACATAAAAATATTAGTTTGGTAAAAGTTAATTTTGTGGTTTCCAAATCTGTTATCAGATTTTTGTTATCTCCTAAAATTACCCTGTATATTATATCACCAGTTTAAAAGATCTATTAAAAACTAAGAAAAATACTAAATTTGATATACTTATCTTTATTAGTTTCGGAAATATGACCATCCAAATCTTTGTTTTTTAGTGTATTTTTCTTTTAAGAATAAAGAAAAAATGGAGCTTTAAAATCCAATACTCTGGTAAAAAACTGTAAGGTTAATTTATTCCACAGGAAAAATAACAACTCTATAAAACTTTTTCAATCTCCCTATTAAATAATAATCTTAAAAAAAGGTATTTGAAATCGGTCAAAAACCAGATAGTTATTTAAAATTGCATTTCAACAAAATTTGGCTTGTCGTTTTTTTTCCAGGAGTGTATATTAATAATTGTTAATTGTTCTGCTCTCGACCACTAATTAGTAACAATGCTTAGACTATAAACATTTCCTGTAACCCAAAACATTTTGGCAGGGAAAGTAGGAAATATAATTATCATATATTTTAAATATTTTTGACACTGTACAACACAATGCAACATTGTTATTTTAATTTTTTGCATGCATAATTGTCCCAAAATTCCTTCAGCTTATTTTTTAAATCATGTTACCGAAACTAACAACCTTACAACAATAGTTCTGGCAGGATGAAGCGTTCTTAAGTTAAGCAGCTAAAACTAGAGTGGTTTCTAATTGGTACTTTTTGTTAAATATTATTTGAAAAACACAGGATGTGTAAATAATTTTAACAAGTTTAATTCTTAAGAAAGGTAAATTATGCATCAAGTAATTCTTGTAGACTTCATAAAGATAGTTTACGAGGTGTGTCAAAAAAGTATCTGAACTGATTGTATATCTTTGCGCCGAAGTGTTTCAGCAACTTCTGCGGGGCATGATTATCATCAGAAAACCTTCACAAACTTATCGACTGATCGTAAATGTTGAGAAAACGTGCCATTTATTTTTACCTTTTTTTTACTTTTTTTCATTTGGCGTATTGTCATTAGTAAAATGACTGAACAATTAGATCTTCTGAAGCAACTTTTATTGAAACACATCATTTTACGCTGGAAGTAAATAAAAATATATATATTTAATTAACCAAAACTAACTATGACCCCTCCAATGCCAATCAATCAAATTACACGTCCCTGTGCTTTTTACTGTATTCTCTCTTTCAGTTCGGTGAAGAGTAAATTTTGGTAAAGGATGTAACAGCAGTTTGTAAACTGCCCTCGTATTATTATAATATTTGTTTAACGTTATTGGCGATTTCTAAAGTCCGTTTTACAGTCGGCAAGTTCTTTCTGCAACTTGCAAGAAAATTGTGGTAGGCATGCGCAGTACGCGAACAGCTGATTTTTGGCAGTGTATTCTGCAACTTTATTGCGACTTGCAACTTTACCAGTTGGACCGATTTTTCTTGCAGTTGCAACTGCAAGTCTGGAAAAAATATGGTTAATTTAGTTTTACCAACCCCACCCAAAGTTACTAGTTGAGTGACCACCACCTTCTTGCTTTTTTCTTGAATTTTCATCCGCCAGGAGGGTAGCGGCAGCAATAATAAGGCAAATTTTAGCTCTATATCGTTCGATTTTTTCATTTTTAACAGTTATTCTCAATACCGGTCAATAGCTAGGTTATATAGGTTCCAACTTTATTTTCACATTTTTGCACGTTGGTACCTTGCCCTATTTTTGCAATATTAAAAAGCGAATTGCCGACTGTAAACGAATCTGCAATAAACTTGCAGCAAGTTAATTGTTGAAAGAAAGTTGCAGCAACAAAATTGCAGAAAGAACTTTCCGACTGTAAAACGGACTTAAGATCAATTAGTCCTCTGGTGGTCAACGGTGGTGCGAATTCCACAAGCAGGTCGAACAGTTTTCGGACAGATCTCGTTATTAAGAAAAACGTGTTTTTTTAACAAACTTTGTACAGGGTGTTTTAGAATAGGATGCTGATTTTTAAAGTGAGAATTCTTGGGTGTTTTTAGCAAAAAAAAATTTGAGATATATCTATGTAGGATCCGCACGTTTAGTAAAAAAGCCACCGACGTCATCATTATGTTTTGTTTCAAAGCCTTCTACAATAAACCCAAATATCAATTTATGCAATGTAACAGTAAACGCGACATCAACTGAACCAACCGGTCAAGTTACCTTTGATTTCGTCATTATTTCTTTAAGTTCATGTGTGACTAGTTTTAAGATTTGACAGTTTGCAAATAAATTTATTAAAAAATTATTTAGAATTAATAGTAATAATAAATTCGAATAATTAAAAAATTGAAAAGGAATTTATACTATTTTAGTATTATTTCTCCAAAAGTAAGTACATACAATTTTCTGAAATTAAATTATAACGGCATAGTTATAAAGAGCATAACTGTCTTTTCAAAAATAGGGAGGCTATGATTTTTTGTTGCAATTTGGCTGTGAGGGCAAAAATTAAAATAATAACTTTAAATAAATAAAACATGTATAAACTGGTAATTTGGGACATTTTTATACGGTCGTGGAAAAAATATAATATGTAACACATGCATAAGGTGTATTTTTTTACTCATAGTATTGCCGCACTTGCCTAAAGGCTCGTGTTGTCAAACTTCCCATTCGTAAAAAAGTATCACTTTATGCACTTGTTACATAAATGACTATTTAATTGTGTCGTGAAAAAAAAAAACAACCAAAATATACCTTTAACAAGTAAAGCATACCTACCCTTAAACATTTATAAATTTTTTGGGCTATTTATATAATTTTAGTTATCAATACTGAAAAAACGCTAATAAATGAAAAACCATTCATACTCTTACGCAATATTGATACCATGTGCACTGGTTTAAATTTAATTATTCATAAAACACACATATCACCCTTATAGTGTGTCATTCACATCATGCACAAAACTACCCCCATCGAATCAGGAATCAATGAATCGGATAAATATAATTTGCAAAATTGGATTATCGTTTAAACACCAGTTAAAAGATGAGCAAATACGTCAGCGGGTTTAAACATAATTAAATACCCACATAATTACAAATACCGCCATATTAAGCGTATTTCGATTACGAATAATATGGCGATAAAAACAATGAGGAATAAGCGACGGTGGTATTTAAATTATAGAAATGTTAATAGAAGAGTTTTTGTACGATTAAAACAGTCTGTTATACACGGTGTTCCAAAATTCGCAAAAAGTATTCTAAAGTATATTTTTGAGGTTGACGATTTTAACTACCGATGGGGGCGCTGCATAAATAAAGTCCAAAGAAGTAGGTAATATGCAGGTAGCTAGCTTTGATTCTGTTGCGGATTCAATACAGCCGTGAATTTGTATAGATTTATACGTATTCAGTGTGTTTAAACTCGATTAGTGAGTTTGAGTAGTGCCCTTGATGGTTTAACAGACTTTTTTGTTAGTAGTGATTAGTGAAGAAAGCGCCATGTAAAACTTTTTTCGGAATGAGTAAAGAACTGTTTTTAACACTAAGCTCAGTATTTTCATACCTCAATTGCACTCCCGATAGTAGATGCTGCACAGTGAAAGGAAATCTTAAATTTCAACCATTTTATTTTGATTATACACACGTCTTTTTATATTAGATGTTAATTGCTCTTCTATATAAGTAAAACGAAAAACTTTTTGATTAAAATGATAGCAAAGCACACAGCTATTCACGCACATGGCCGATCACCTGTTTTCTTAGGTCGCGCCGTTGACCACCAGAGGTCTCATTGATCTTAGAAATCGCCAATACAGCCATCGTAAGCTGAGTAACAGATTTATAGATAATTTTTGCACCAAATCTTACAAAAATGTATAAACTTTTACTTTAGCAAGTGTATTTTTTCTTTTTCAAAAAAAAAAAACGTAAAACACCATTTTAGGAAAGATCAGTTAATAAGCATTTCAATAAGGTCATTCAATTATTGACCATAACAGGGTCCTTTATAGCTTTTAAGAGATAATCTGTAAGCTGTCAGATCTAAAATATCACCAGATCTTAAAAGGAAACTTCAGAAAAACCCTCGACCGATCTGCAGTCGCGTGTTTTTATTAAATTATTACAGATTTAACTTTTTTCCAAGCAAACTCATGCTCAAAATATGTTGGATAGTTTATTTGATTAAATTTATTGATTTTGTGGTATACTGTATAAGCAATAGTTAAAGGTATATCCGCCAGTAAAGCAACACCAATAGATGTAAAATGAATAATCCAATACGAAATGTTTACAGGACGGTATTCACGTTAGATTGTCTCTTTTCCTCACATTGCCTATGTATTATGGTATTTAGTCGATCCAAAATAATACATGTTAAGCTATAACTAAGAATTAAGACTATACAGGGTGTTTCAGAACTTTGGGATCAAACTTAAAGGTGTGATTCCTTATGATATTTTATAAAAAAGTTTCCATAAACCTACGTCCTGAGTGCTTCCTTACTGAGATACAGGGCGTTAAAATTTAAGGAAAAAATATATTTTTAAATATTTTTAATATGCTTAAGCCGATTTGGATAAAGTTTGGTACATTTATTAAAAGTAATAAGGCGCTTATTTAGCCCCAACCACATGGTTATTATTCTGTCCAGTGGCGTCTCAGTGGACACCGCAACTTATGTTATTAAGCAAAAAAGCACGCCACTGACTTTTTTGACGTTTTTATATTTTTAATAATTAAGCAATTATAATACAACTTTTTGGTCTCGTATTTTCTTTGTATCTTGCTTTGTTTTCAGGGAAAAAAATTAAAACCACTTTATTTAAGTCATTTTAAAAACTAGCCCTAAACAGCATAAATTACTTTAGGGCAAATAACTGTTTTATTTTAATTTTTGCTTTTTATATCATGTTGTCTGTGGGTACTTTTTCGAAAAAATTAAAGTAACTTTAATATTTTTTCTCGAAAACAAAGGTATATACAAAAAAAGGGAATTAAAAAGTTGTATTATTAATTTGCCTAATTATAAAAAAAATAAAAACGTCAAAAAGTCAGAGGCGTACTTTTTTCTCAATAAAATAAGTTGCGGTGCCCACCGAGACGCCACTGGACCCAATAACACCAATATGGTTAGGGCTAAATAAACGCCTTATTATTTTAAATAAATGTACCAAATTTAATCAAAATTGACCTAAGCATTATAAAAATATTAAGAAAAAACTGATTTGTTTCTTAAATTTTAACGTCTTGTATCTTAGTCAGAAAGCAACTCCGGACATATTATGTTTATAGGAACTTTTTTTATAAAATAACCTAAGGAATCATACCTTGAAAGTTTGATCCCATACTTCTAAAACACCCTGTATAATCAGTTGAGCCTTTTTTGAGCAATCTTGCTCGACGATTTAAAAAATAGACAAATCATTATAAATGTGCAGATAACTTCGAGAATTTTGGAATTGGCTATAAATTTACTATGTGTATATCTACTTAAACGTAAGTACGTTTTGGAAAAAAATCACTTTATTTACATTGTTAGCCCTCTAAGCTCTATAAGGTTAAATATAAACAAGAGGATTTTTTTCCCGTGATCCACATATACCTTTTAATATCCTAAAAGCTATTATTTTGGTAACAAAAGGAAATAATATGTCAAATCTAGTTCATGCCTGCAGCAGTGAAATAAGAAGAGTATTTAAAAGCAGCTTAAATATGAAATGGTCATAGATTTTTTTACAAAAACGGGTATTTTTTCGCTTTTTAATAAACACTTCTTACAACAGCATTTATCTTTAAACAAAAAAAACGACATTTTCTGCCTCGTGCCTTCAGGCCTAAAGAGATTGTTATGTCAGCCTCTTATACGCGTGACAGTTTTCTTTGTAATTGATTTTTTGTGCTTCAACTCTTAAAAGACGCTTGTCTGTTGAACTTTTTGTATTTTTCTCTGAAGTTGCGTTTTTCCCTAATTGAAAATTCAAGTGGAACTCTCAATAAATGGGGAGCACATGTTGATGGTGCCGCTTTTAGCAAAAAGTTGTCAAGGTGGCACGTTTTAAATGCCTGTCTGGAAAAATAATTGCCTGTTAGTATATATGCTGGAGTGAATGTGGCATTTTCGATAAAAAGATTTGTTTTTATAATACTAAATATTAAGAATGTGAGATGAATGAGAAAATGAGAAAACTATTTTAAATTTTATATAGAAAGGTAATTATTATAAGAAGCAGCAAGAAAGAAACTATTATCTTTAACAAAGTTTCTGGAGTAATGTATCTGAAATGACTTTAAAGGTAGCTTAACATTTATTGGAGCTACATAAGAACTTTATTATAAACTAGCCGAGATAAACTTCGTTATGCATTAATTATATTTTTTTCTGAACTTTTTGTTCAATTATAATAAAATATAGCCTATACCACTCCCAAATAGTGTAGCTTTCTGATTGCAAAAAAAATCATAATCGGTTCAGTATTTCCGAAGATTAGCCCTTACAAACACACAATGAAAGGTACAAACTTTACCTTTTCATAATATTAGTATAAATTAGTATAAATGAATATCAAAGAAAAAAATTACTAAAAATAAGTAAGTTCGTTGCTTTTGAATTTTTAACCTATTTAAAAGAAAAAGAAATCTGCTTCCGCAAAGAATCGAACCTAGGCCGCGAGCGGCCTGGGTTCGAAAGAGGCAAGAATTCTACCACTGGACTAACCGGAGCTTATAGGCGTAGCTACAAACTTAACCTCTTTATAAATATTAAGTATAGATTGATATGAAATTATTGTTTAATCATTATAAAATAAGGCCTATACCACTCCTGAATAGTGTAGTTTTCTAATTATTGTAAAATAGTTTTTATAATCGGTTTAGTGTTTCGGAAGATTAGCTCTTACAAAGTTATAGTTTACTCAAGATAGCCGAGCCGTGCCCACTTCGTTGAATGTTAATATCTGAACTTTTTGTTTATTCATAGTAAAATTTAGCCAATAATACTTCTGAATAGTCTACCTTTCTAATTGTGACAGATTTTTTATGGTAGGTTTAGTACTTCCGAAGATTAGCAGCTACAAACAAACAAGA
The DNA here is from genome assembly GCA_014170235.1 of Listronotus bonariensis. Classification (NCBI taxonomy): domain Eukaryota; kingdom Metazoa; phylum Arthropoda; class Insecta; order Coleoptera; family Curculionidae; genus Listronotus; species Listronotus bonariensis. The sequence goes on from JACEGR010007497.1 coordinate 20,256, forward strand.
GAGCCTTTAAGATTTGTTATAAAGCTTTGTTCAGTTTTAAATTTAAAGCAAAAAAATTAATATATTTTTTAATTTCCTAAGGAAAAACAGATTAAAACAAAAACTTGAGAAAATGCAAAATTTACATTTCTGAATAATGACCAGGGGATTTAACTTGTAAATGAATGTTATGACAACACACTTTAAACAGCAACGATAATTTTCTACAGCTCCATGAATATACAACAGTCTTAAGCTCCCAATTTGCAATATTTGTCTTTGGCGTTACTGAAATATTTAAATTCTAACGGTGTAAAATCAATTTTGGATTGTCACTTTCTAAATGGATTTAAAAAATATTCAATAAAGCAAACGAGCTCATTTTAAAGTTCTACACAATACTTTTAAATATTGCACAAATCTTGACTTAAAATCGGTTCAAACTGATTTGTACGACGATTGCTCAGGCCCTTTGCCTAAATAACATCGTCTTGGGTAGAGAAAGGTACTAATAAAATTAAGCCATAGCAGGAAAATCTGCATATCGTAAAAATTTCCAATTTTTAACTCATGAAGTATCTGAAAAATCATGAAATTTTGCATGACAGGCAGAATAGATTTCGTCACAAAAAATCTACGGTAGATCTTCTTTCCTTCGTATCACACAACTGGTAAGTTTCTAGGTGAATCCTAGAAAGTTGCTCTTACCATATTCAAACCTTTCAACTAAGTCTGGCATAGTAAGCTTCTTAATAAACTTCCTTTTTACGGTCGAACTCAGCTCTATTATTAGTTCTTCAGTTTTTTTCTAATCGACGTAAGTTAGTTAGTATTATTGTAGATGGCCTCTCTTTAAGCTTTTATCAAGTTAGTGCAGGGGTAGCTCAAGGCTCAGTAATGGTACAACTTTGTGTCTTCTTTACAACAACGACCTTCTTTGTTTGAAACCCAATTTCATTTATAGCTTTACTGACGATAGTATCTTTCACTTCAGTTTTTGGGTTCTCAAACCAATCACCAAACCACTACACAAAAATTTCTTGAAAATCTTTCATTTTGGATCCCCAACCTGACTTGGAAAGCCAACACACGGCAATGCATCAGAGATCTCTTTCATATGACCTAAATTTAATATTGAATTGTGGGACCACAGCACAATCATGTTCCGTGTCTCGAAAAAGGTCGGAAAGGTTCTGCAAGCAAAGACACGTTTAATCTTGTGGGCGTCACATTTAAAAATAACTGGTATAAACATATTATTTCCATGTCGTTCCAGCTTCGAAAAATTTGCATCTATAGTATAGTATAGTATAGCATAGTATAGTAATAACAACCTCCTTTTGCACCTTCCAACAGAGAAACTAGTACTTCCATACGAATACATCCCAACGCGGTACAACTGGATGGGCCCCGAACTTCCCATTTTGTTTGTTTTTAATTCATAGACTTTCTAGAATGTTAAACTGCTCGCGAAAATATACTTTTTTCCTTGAAATGTTTAAGAATTTAAGTACCGGTACGTTAGTATATAGGCTTTTAGCTTTCGAGGACTACCCAAAGATAAAAAAAGGTGTATTTTTACGTCTTGAATACCAGAGTTGGGTCGTATTCGAATACTTAGTAATCTGAATAGTATTCAGAATCCATTTTGCCGGTATTCGAATACATTTGTGTGTTTGGTATTTGGCAGAATACTTTTTGTTAGTATTCGGGATTCTATATTCAAATACTTTTAAAGTATTCGGCGAATACTTTATTTGATTAATCAAATACCGGCGTTCCGAGTATTCGAATACCGGAATGTGTAAGCAGTATTTGAATACCAAAATTGTAACAAGTAGAATACCAAAATGGAACAAAAAGTAGGGAAAAATGAGGAGGGTATTTTTTTATGTATGCTCTTTAAATTTTTATTCATCGGTTTTTATCTTTGTCTAGTATTGGAATACCGATTCCGGGTCTTCGTGAATACCGAGTATTCGAATACTTTCTTTCTTTCAAGTATTCAAATATTCGGTACCCGAATACTTTTTTCCGGTATTCGTATTCGTATTCGAATACCGATTTTCAGTATTCGACCCAACTCTGCTGAATACAAATCCGTAAATAATTTTGTTTCTGCACCCGATAATCTTTAGTAAATTTCAGAAAACAATCAAAAGTACAGATTATTTCGTAATCAACTTAAGTGAAACAAAAATTGCCATCGATCGATGTTTCAGTTTAAATTATATTTTAACCGAATTTCCGTAATTAAAAAGATACCGTATCATATAGAACAAATCTGCGCGTATGCAATAATGAATGATAACCGAAATAATTACTGTCGCAGCAATTTGTCGAATGTAATTAAAAAGCGATTATGTGTTCGGCGCATATCTTTCAGTGAAGCGTGCGACCACATCCGACCGGACCTTTTGACATTTTCAACAAATCTTGTTGGTCCGATTATGTATAGGAAGTGTGCGATATAGTGTCGTTCTATAGGTCAGATCAGGACTTCCGTAAGTTTCGTTGGTTGAAAGTTTTTTAAAGATTTATACAGCTTTTTCCAAATAAAAATTGGTTGCAAGTAAAAGAAGATTGGCGATGTTGACGAGTCAGTTGACATCAGCTATACAGGGTGATTCAAAACTCAATCACCAAACTTAAGGGGGTGACAAAATAAGTGTAGAACTTTATATAAATTTGTTTGAAAATGTCATTCGTTTTCAAATTACAAGCCGTCAAAGTGTAATTTTTATTTTGTTTTTTTCGCCATATTGCATTTATTTTTAAACCAATCCAGTTGATATTTGGCATACAAATCGAGCTTTGCAGATTCTAAAATTTTATGACAAAAGTACTTTTTTAAATACCGCCAGAGGGCACTTTACCTAAAACTTAAAATTTATTTATATCATAACTTTTTATTTTGACAGATATCGCAAAGCTGGGGGCGCCATTTTATAGACAAACAGAAACTTAAAAATAAGGTATTCTTTACTAAAGTCGATAAACCTCACCGTTTAGGCACCAATAGACATTAAAGTGTTTATCAATTTCAATCATATTGGTAAAGAAAATTCATAAAATCGTTTTAAATTATTGCCGGCTAAAGTAAAATGGCCTAGCTCAGGCTGTGTGCATATTTAAAAACCGAAAAGTTGCCATAATTACCATATTACCAGAATAAAATGTTTAGAAATTGCTACGACAGAGAGAAAGCAACCTGTTGGACAGCAAGAGATGAACCGATCCTGATAAAGGCAAAAGCAATTCTATCTGCAGAAAAGTTTATGATAACAATTTTTAAGGTGCGAAAGGCAAGAAACTATTATGATAAAGGAAATTTATAAATTCTGAGTATTACGCCAATTTAATTAGGTAGTTAAACCAAAATATTTCCCAGGACCGTTCCAGTTTGGCAAAAAAGAAAAATCTGTTCTTGCCTCAAATTGTTATTTACCATGGCAATAATTCATCTTAGGTTTTAATCCGGTCTTATGTGTACCCTATGCACCAAATTTGGCTTCATCAGATTTCCATTTGTTTTTTAATTAAAAAAAAAACTTGGTGGTAAAAAATTGTCTTAGATTCAGACATGAGTGCTATTACAAACACCTATTTTAAAAAACTGGACATCCCATTTTTTTGTAAAAATATTGACATTGACAATTTTGACAGCTTTGTAATGATCAAACATTTTTGATCGAATACTGAAGAAGTAATTTTCAATTTTAAAAATTAAAAATCGAATTGAGATCTCACTGCAATTCTATTCCAGCATTAACTATCTACAGTGGTCAACTTAAAGAAGTGGATTAATCTATTTAATATCTTATTGTATAAATTAAACTACTGCAAAAATATATAATAGTGCCGGCCCTGGTTTTGAATATACAATTCAAAATTTCATATTCCGCATCACGAAACTTCTGTCGTTCAAAGGTCGATTTAGCCCGTGCACATTGATGACGGCAAAGTGCACATGATAAATTTCTTCTTTTCTTTATTTTGTCACGTAAACCCCGGTTTTATAGAGCCAACGTGAAGGACCGAAATGTGTTAACACAAAACATAAACTAGACCGCCATGTGATATTCATATATAGGAATTTATACGGTATTGAGAAAATGGGAAAAAGATGCTGTGCTAAAGCGCCTGCTGAATGCCAACGGGTTTAGTGGACATTGAATGTGTCAAAACTGTTTTTAAATTCTAATTTTGGTCTATATAACTTTCTTTGTGTCTTAAAGTTTGCGATCGATAGTGGAGAATACAATTCCTACACGACATTTAGGCAGATATAAAATATACAGAGATATTGTTTGTCCTTGGCAATAATTTCCAAAAGTTTGATTAGGAGAGAGTCTGGAAAGCCCCGCCCACCTAAGCGAATTTGAATATTATGAAGTGTCAGTAATATAATGTAGGTCTTTAAAAAACAGACGTTGATTGCTCACATTTATTTTTAAATTATGGTTTGCTTAATTTTTGGATAAGTAAACGTTTTTAGTAAAAAAACTTTATATTTTTAAGACCCTAGCAATGGGCGGAGGTGCCCGATAGGTTTGCTAATGCCGCCCACCGAGGGTGGACAAGGCCACCCACCAATTAGAATATTTTTGACTAAAAATAAAATATGTTTAAATAAATTAAACCATAACTTATTTAATTCAATGTTTATTATTAGATATATTTAGATTCTAAATAATAAAATTATATTACAACCAAATTGTAAAACCAAACATAAAAATAAAATACTTTTATCATATTTGTGTTGTGCATTTGTGCACTGTATTTAAAACTGTCCTATAACGTTTATAATCATAAAATGTATTGCACCAATGTACGACACTAAATTTTCACCATTATCCCAGGAAAAAAAAATTGTGAATGTACAAAATTGCATATTCAAAAGTAACATTTAATTTTAAACATTTTTTTTTTTAACAATGTTTGATTTTAGGAAGAATACAGGTACTTTACTCTTAACATTAGTCCAAAAGTGCATGGTTTGGAATATGATGGATATTTACGAATAATTTTGTTAATAAGTGTATTATTACAATCATCATTTTTACGCATTCAACCAATTATAACCGCGGTAATAATTGATGACAACTTGACGTATAATACATTGTTTAAACGTCAACATAACCGATTGGTAAATACCGTTTTAGGATTGGTTCTTCGCCTAAAATTGATGAACATGTGGCTGGAGGAGGTTTTGGAGTGGTGAAAAAATAGAATCTGCATTATTTTTATTGTAAAAATAAGGCGTTAGAGAGTATCAACAGGCATTTAAAACGAAATAACTCGCAAGTATAGCAAGTAAATGTAAATGTGAAATAATATTTCGTGTTTACACAGTCCAAACCAAAGAATATTTATTTATTTATTAAGTATACGGGATTCCCCGTTTTTAAAATGACTATTACAATTATTGAAAAAAATAACTACAAAATTAAATTAAGCTACAATTAGATAACTAACTAACAAATAACAGGTACATATAGGCAGATCAAAAATATTTATATACAAATCACAAAAAGATCACAGCAACAAGTAAAGTATTAATTTATTAAGGAACCATATGATTGATCTTAGATTTAAATTGAGACAATGTGCTGTTACAAACATCCACTCGTGAACCAAAGGTGTTCAGCACACGAAGAGCTCTATCCATCGGTGAGTGCATTCCATAGTTTGTGGTATGAGGGCGGATATGGTATAAATTGAAATTCCGAAGATTACGAGAGGGGACATTAAGTTGAACAAGTGATAGAAGATCGGGACAGTCAATGAGACTATTAAATAGCTTAAACACAAAACAGAGATCATAAACTTGACGTCTATGCTGTAAAGTGTGTAGTCTTAGCTTTCTCAGTAAATCAGAGCGGTGGTAATTCTCCATCCTTACTCCAGACTTGTATGCGGCAAACCGCAAAAATTTGTTCTGGACCCTCTCCAGCATATCAGAATGAACAGCATACTGTGGTGACCATACCACAGTAGAATACTCTAAAATTGGCCTAACCAAGGACCAGTACAAAAGTCTGGCGGTGGCAAGTGAGAATTCAGAGCAGCTTCTATGTACAAAACCAAGCATTCTCATACCCCTAAGACTAACCTTATTAATGTGCTCCGCAAAGCTAAGATTTTCCGCAAACCAAACACCTAGATCTTTAATTTTGTTTACATAGCCCAAGCTTTTATTATCTATGACGTAAGATGTATTAATAATAAACATCTAGAATATGGATACATAAACATTGTTTGGTTCATCTATTTTACAGGGTCATAAACACAGACGGACGGACATCTTTAGAAATACATAAATGTTTGAGCACCGGCGGCGACATCACATACGACGAAACACGCTCCCAATTAACAAGGGAATGCGGCTGACATATAAATAAAATGACAAATGGTTGTCGGCTTAAATTAGGTTTTCAATCCAGATAAGCGTTTTAAATTATCTGAACTGGTTCGTTGAGCAGAAGTCCGATAATCGCGAAGTCTGTATGGCTGTGCGTGGCCTAGGTGAGATACTAAGCAAAAGTTATGTATATTGTGTGCACGAGGCATGATGTGAACATGACAAATTTCTTATCTTATAAAATAATATATTAAAGCAACTATGTTGTTCTGTAGCTAGTATATAGATGTTGTTATCTCTTTTTCCAAGATTTTCATGATGTTAACATAAAATTTAGAAAATAGGTAATTATTGTTATTTATCAGATCAAAAATTATAGTTTTTTTTCTTTAATATAAGGATGGTGGGCGTTTCTATAGGTCGATTATGACACAAATCTGTGTGCGCGTTTTCAAAAATCCGTTTCTATAATTTATTATTAATCAAAATATACTTACGGGACGGTGGAGTGAACAGGGGTGCTGGGTGGGGACAAAACAGTATAAATCCTACATTAAACACCCAAAAACAGTATTTCACAGTACACACCGCACTTTCTGTATACAAAATGTTCAAAAAATTGTTTAAAAAAATAAAAATAAATAATAGTTTAAACAACAATCCCGCCATGTCTGTCACGAATGTCACTGCATAAAAAAATGAGTTTGCAAATATCTTGCGATGCTGCCAAACAGCTGAAAAAAAGGAAGATACAGGACAAAATTCATATGAAAAAGTTATACCTTCTTATTATAATTTGTAGAGAAAAAGAAAAATACCTAAGCATTAAGAAGGAGGTATTTCTACAAAAAATACCATTGTTTCTTATGGAAATGGTGGATTTTAGTAAGTGTATGATGCACGGCATCTACGAAGATTTGAATGGGAATCTCCGAAATAGGCTTAGTGTTAAATCTTCATAAGAAGTTTGGCAACGTTGTCTCTATTGAAACTGTCGTTTTCATAATTTCTTTAATTAATGGCGGACGAGAATCTCATGTGTGGGATAATTTTTAAAAAATTTAATAGTTTTTAAAATTAATTTACATTTTTATGTGCTCCGAGTGCAGTGTATTAATGTTTTCTTGTGTTTGACGTTGGATTTATATGTTGTCCCCACCCAGCACCCCTGTTCACTCCACTGTCCCGTAAGTATGTTTTGGTTATTAATAAAATATAAAAATATAAACTTTTGAAAACGCGCACACAGATTTGTGTCATAATCGACCTATAGAAACGCCCTGAAAAAGAATTTTTCGAAAATCTCTTAAAATAGCGAAAACCGCTATATCGAACTTTTACCGGATGGTGTAATTAGATTATTTAAATTCCAAATTACATAAAAGAAATCTTCTTAAAATGTAACTATATTCTTCTTTATATATAGGTTGTCCAAAAAGACAACCATAATATTGAAAAAGCTGATAAAATAATTTATAAGCAACCAAAAAACATTAAGGGTTGTTAGTAAAATATCGATAGTTTTCGATATATTAGCACTTTAATAAAAATGTCACAATTTTTAATTATCCTGTATATCAAATGGCTATTCTTCTTCATTCTCTTATATATATATATATATATATATATATATATATATATATATATATATATTTCAAGATCGACACTAAAATAACTACAGGTATAGTTAAGTCCATCCATAAACAAAAATTCAAAAAAAAAAAAATTCAAAATATTCTTTATTGTCTTAAGAAAATAAATAGTTCTTGTTGACAAACACACTGTGGATTTCTCAGAGAAAGCTTTATTATTGATTTTTAATCATAGAATTGCCATGAAGTGCTGCAAAACTGAAATAAAAATCTTAAAATATGAATTTCTTTGGGTTTGACCATTAAAAATGTTTTACCGAAGAATACCTTGTAGTACTCGGTTAACCACCTTCACCTAATATGAGCCTTCTATACCTACCACCTAGGCCGATCGTAAAAACAAAAATATTTCCATCAGAAATTTTGGAACGGGGTAGATTAAGAATAAGGTAAGTTAACTACATGCTAAACAGTATATACCTATTCCACTAATCTGACAATTTGTAGACATCAAGTTTAGAGCAAGAAATCCCAAAATTTTCCTCCGGGGAAGAAAAGTGCAGTTTCACTCCTTCATACGGGAAAGGAAAAGTCTATTTTCGATAAAGGTAGTAAAAAAAAATAAACCGGCTTAGTCCTCGCATACTAAAACCTTCATGTTTTAAAATAAAAATAAATAAAATAAGTTGTACTTGTTGTAATTCTGCTAAAATATATTTGTTTATTAAATTTATAAAATCAACCAGCTTAACACCTTATATCAATTAAATAATTTTTCTCTATTTAGTTTTTTTTTATTTATTATCAAAACCATTTAATATTAATTTGTATGCAATTTATTTAAGATAATTAAAACTTTAGCTCCCATTTTAAATTAATCATAATGACTCTGATTTAATTATAAATTATCTTTAATAGTAAACGGACAGGTTTACCGTTTTAAATGCCTCGATTTGAAATCCTACGCTTAAAAAAGTGAGAATCTTCATACGTAGCTTTAATATATTATTAAGATGTAACGAATTTGTATAATTAACTCCTTATAGACGGACTACTATCATTAGCCGGTTAGTTTTTGTGCGGTTATGTTATCTTTATTGCTTATGTTTGATTTAATTTTTAATTCAACTTGAAACCGATGGCTGCATGTATAAATGCTTTGGTTGATAAGTATTTCTATGTCTTTTAATTACTGACCATATAAGAGTTTATTAGCGTGGCCCGGATTAGGGTTTGGAGAAAGCTTTAAAAAAATATTATTAAAAAAAACATATATATGAAGCCCAAAAAAAGGTTTCTTTTAAGATTTTTTTAAAAGAAAAGTATTTAATTTATTTTGGATAAAAATGTGTACACATATTATAAGAATTGTTAACTATATTTTTCTCTCTCTATTTTTTTCTTGGTTTTGGTCCCTTCAGGTCCAATCCACCACTCTCCCGCTTCCGGACTGTGCTTTCCAGGGCTTCGTCGGCGGAAAATCTGGATAATCGAGCTCGTAGCTGCCAGAAATTCCAAAAGAAAACAAAAATAATTCTAAAATGGATGCAATGCATAAATTGTCAGCTGTCAAACCAAGACCTGCTACTGGTGTTACGTATAACCTTCACTTTCACTACTGACAGTTCCCATGGCACGCCCATCTATTTCCCGCCATTTGAGAAATACCTCGTGTTCACCACCAAACTGGATACCATCAGCTTATAGGAATCTTCGCTCACAGCGCTTAGATCCAGAAGAATAATGCCGCCAATTTACCGTGAATCTTTCCTTGATCCCCGAAGGTAAAAAACGTTCGTACGCACCTATAACCGCCACTCCGGGAAGAACTTTGTAGTCCTCTACGCACGTCCGCACTGTCCGAAGGTCAAACAAAGAGTCCTTAACTATATTTTAACATTTTTCATATTTAAAAAAAAATTAAATCGTTATATGATAACCTTCCCTCTTTATCTTTTAAATGGAAAAAGATGTCGAGATCGGGTAAAGTTTGGATAAAAGGGTGTCTCCAAAACTACTTTTTGGTAAACCATTTTTGTAATCACGTGGCCTAGTGCCTAGGGAACTATCCAACTTTTATTTAATAGAACAGGGAGTAAAGGTTTTAAATCGTTTTCAAGGATTTTTTTCTAGTCTACATTTTCTCTCAATAATATTGGTTGTTGTGCCCACTGTACGCCACTGGCTTTTAATGCAGTTTTTATATTTTTTTCCTTTAAAAAAACTAAAAATAAAACTTTTTATTGTAGTATATTTTTTTGTATCTGGCTTCGTATTTAAGATATTTAAAAACAAACAGACCCCTAAAAAAATATTTAACGCCCTGTATCTCAGAAACGAAGCAACTCGGACATATGTTTATAACAACTTTTCTTCATAAAATGACATAAGAAATCGCCCTTTAAGAGGGAGTCAAATGAAAATCGTCTTGCAGGATGTTGCGCGAGGATAATTTTTTAAAAAATACCAAAGCTTTATGGGTTTTAAGGTTTATAATAAATAAATAAAACTTTAGGCTCGGCCGTGAGCTATTTTTATTCCTAAATATTGTTAAATAACGAAGTTATTAACAAATGAAATAACAACAATTTTGAACTTTTTTGTCACAGAATCCAATTAAATATAGCTAGCGTCCAAGACAATATTTTAGTGATAATATTTACGAAATGTGGGCCTAAAAAATCTTTTATTTTGGACAAAAATTAGAATCTAGTGAAATTTTGATCATATGTTAGGTTTTTCGGCCATTTTGAGGACGCGCCTGACGTGGTTAGGCAACATGTAAATCATTAGAATGTTCAGTACCTATCTTCCAGGGGGCGACACCATAGATCTAGACAGATATCTGTAACGTTTTTGGAAATTCAGTAAGGGTTAAAAATAATTTAAAATCGACGTGACATATACAGTGTCCCTAACAAAATCTTGCTTTGTTATATTTTGTTTTCTTGATGATTGTAGTGTACTTTTTTGCGTAGCACAAAAACATATATGATGACAATGTGATATGTACATTTTGCTAATTTTTCCTTTGATTGGATAACTGATTATTGCACAAATTATGCTAATTTTTCCATTGATTGGATAACTGATTATTGCACAAATTATTGTTCTTGTTAGTTGTGTACAAAATACTTCACTAAATTTATTATCCAAATAGTCTTTATGCATCATAAACTTGTATTTTCCTTAACCTCAAAATAACTCTTACAAATTCACACGTACGCATCGGTATCGGTAGTGCTGAACGGCAAATTATATTAGTGCCTGAACCAGCAATGAAATCGACTTCATATTAATAACCCTTTTAAAACCCATTTTAGGGGGTAGGGTCCTTTTGTCGAATCTGGACGGGGCGATTTAACCCAGCCTTTCAATTTTTTACATGTTTCAAGTGTCGAACTGGGCAAATTTATTTATTATTATTTATAAAGAATACCAGGAAATGTTCAAATAGGTTAATGTAAAATTAATAATAAATTTAAATATTTCTCCCTGTAGAACTAACCCGAAGAAATTTGGCGTAGTTGTTTCTGAACTTTGTCGAGAAAAAGTAATAGCAACTGGTCTTGGTTGTATAGTTGTGTAAACAGAACTTTTTATAGGGGCGGGTAGCTCTACAGGGAGTATTATCTTAACTTTAAGTTAATTTTATATTTATTTACTTGACACTTTCTGGTATTTTTGTGAATAATAAAATGTAATTTGAAAAAAATTTAAGCGTAGCATTTGATTTTACCCCAACTTTGTTTCGACCAATGAAAAACAATTTTTATAAGCTTTTCAGAGAGCATGAGGGGTTTTGCGACTTAAGATTCCCAAGTTTTAAAAAACGCACCCTTTATTATAAGGGCTGACTAGCAGGGGAAGAACTTCCCTTTAAAAAAAACTTTATACCTCCAACCATATTTTTTTTAAATTTTGCTTTTACACAGTCATCCATTACTTGTTGACAAACAAATATATTATTTAACCCCCTAGGTGGTGTAATTACGCCTAAGGAATAATGTTTTTTAATCATGTTCTTGGTTGTTTTATTATTATTATTTTTTAAGAGTGTTGGGCAAATCAGCATAGAAAGTTTTAAGAAATAATTTCTCCCCATGGGAAGTGTAACAAAATGCTTTTATCATAACTACCACTCCAGATATTTCTAGAAAGAAAATTTCGTACACTTTTTTGACCATTATATTACCTTTTTGCCGTTTAATTAAAAAAAATACCAGTGGCGTCCAAAGATTTGTATTGAATTATTTTGAAGAAAAAAATAGTATGCCCTATGTTTTTTCGAATCAATATTATTTTTGAAATACTTAGTAGAAAACGGATTTAATCCCTAGGGAATAAAACCGTTTTTCTTTCATTACCACTTTTTTGACTAAATGTAAACAAAGGAAAAAAACTTTTCTGAACTATTGGACTCGGCACTAATTGCTACTTTGGGGATTGGGATTTGGGAGTATTATTGTGATGCCAGGCGATCTGGTAGCACTTGGACTTTTCCTATCTAAAAGAAAGTACGGTACTACATTCAGTAATAAACACTTTAGTGAAAGAAAGATTTAAATCACAATAATTCATTTTTTTTTCGTTTTAGACAGGATAAAGTCAAAATAAAACAAATTTAAAGTATTGTCTTAATGTAGCTTTATTATATTATGAATAAGAAACTATTTAAATTGTTTAGTATAAATAAATAGTATTGTTATATCATATCGTATCTTGGAGCAGAACTAGCCTAACTGCAACATTAACCATTTTCACTTTTTAAAAGAAATGAAAAAAAACCATCCTAATTTAAACTAATATTATAAAGAGGTAAAGTTTATATCTTTGTTTGTTTGTAGCCGCTAATCTTCGGAAATACTGAACAGACCATAAAAATAATTTCACAATCAGAAAGCTACACTATTCAGGAGTATATATCAATCTATACAAATAATATAAAGAGGTAAAATTTGTAACTGCATGTATAAGCACCAGTAGTCCAGTGGTAGAATGCTCGCCTGTCACGCGAGCGGCCCCGGGTTCGGTTCTCTGCGTATGCAGATTTCTTTTTTTTTATAGATAAGAAAAAAGCAACTAATTTACTTATTTTTAGTAAATTTTTTTTCGATATTTATTTATACTAATATTATAAATAAAGAGGTAAAGTTTGTTACTTTGATTGTTTGTAAGGGCTAATTTTCGGAAATACTGAACCGATCATGAAAATTCTTTCAAAATCAGAAAGCTACACTAATCAGGAATGCTATATGCTTTATTTTATTTTATTATCATGGAACAAAAAGTTTAGAGAAAATATAATAACGCCCAACGAAGTGGCACGGCTAGTATAATATATTTTTAATACATACCGACCAAATACAAAAATTCGTTGACTGCTTTTAAAGTATAATATAAACTGGTTAATAAAAAAACAATGAAATACACGCTTTCCTAAAACAAAAAACAATGTTTACAGTTAGACTATATATTTCTGTAACAATGTTTACAGTTAGACTATATATTTCTGTTTAAAACGACAATATATGCATAAAAAAGTTATGTATACACGTTGTGCGACTCGATGCATCCAATTCAGTTTTTGTGTTGTACACTAGCAGGTAAATATTTGACAAAGAATGCCTGCAAGTTAAGATTACGGATAAGATGACATCGGGCTCGCTGTGTTGTTGCTTTAGACTGTCTCCTTTCTATTCTACTGACAAAAAATCTTCACGAACCTTTTGAAGTGGGACGACGTATACATGTTTTACTTTCTTAAAAATGCTTCATTTGGTAGAGTCCATAATCCAAATGGTAGCCCCTTTAAATGAATCTGTAAGTTTTGGAACCCTGGAATCCTAAAAAAACTTGATAAATGTTAGGATTTAGATAGCATATTTTATTTCATTACTACATAGCAATATCCTGATTTATACTTTATTAAGTGCCTTTTTATAGGTAAGTTAAATAACTGAAATATTATTAAACTAAAATTTAAAATAAGTTCTGCTTCTACCGAGTGATTCCCTATCTATGCGCATAAACTTGGAACATTACTGCTAGGACAAACAATAACTAATAATAAAAAAAAGTTTTTGATACAAAAAAAGTACCTATGTCCTGGTTTTCCATTATTAGTTATCATTTGTTCTCACAAAACTATACCAAATAGTAATTATTAGATAAATAATTGTTTGTATAAATAGATATTTTTGCTTCTATAGAAAACAAAGATAAAAGAAATCAAGTATTAATACGATTATCACGAAAAAAAGTAATTTGCCTCTCTTTTTTTTATGGTACAGTCTAACATTTACTTCCAAATTTAGAACAAAGGCCTTCGAATATGTTTGAAGTATAAAACCCTAATAATATTTCTAACAATTTCTGTGTGCACTGTCGGTCTCTTTAATTCTTTGTCCGTCTGTCTGTTAATCTATATGTATCTGTCTGTTTATCGTATGACTTTTTAACTGTATCAATCTAGTTATACCAGTCCATCTATCTCTGTATATTTGTCCACTTGTCTGTTTGTCTATATGTGTCTCACTTTACCTGTCTATCTAAATGTGTCTATAAGCCTGTCTGTCTATACATGTTTGTCTTTATGTCTCTGGCTGATATGTCTGTCCATTCGTATAAACGTTGTTTGGTTTATATCTGTTTCTGTTTATTTATTTGTCTGTAGATTTAAAATTATGGTTTTACCTAATGTGTGTCTTTTTAATGAATTTTCACAGTATAAGGAGAACTACATAAGAAAGAGCAAATCTGACAACACATTTGTAAGGTTGATTTTTAAAATACCTGCAATAGTAATCAGTTAACTCAATTCATTTGGAAAATATAAGACGTTTTTTAAATTTTAATGGCAACTTTGATTGGTATAAACTTATTTGTGAGAAAAATGCAAATAACTAAACAAAAAATATAGTAACTTTTATTATTAAAATAATCAATGAAACAATTGGAAATACACTTAATTCTATAAAGTGCAAAAATTATGAGGTTTTCCTTGAATTTTTTCACAAATAATTATTTTATTAAAAAATATACAGGCTGTTAGCTAATTATTAATACACAGAACATCCACAGGTTCCTTATTGGTTCACTTTGACACCCTGTATCTTTTTTATTATTAACTTTGGAATATAGATATGTTTGGTTAAATCCTAATATTTTGGCATAGGGAATCTGCTTTTTCTGTGTATCATTAATTAGCGGACACCCTGTATAAAGCCTGTAATAATATTAATAAATGGGTAATTTTATTGCGACAGCAATGATCAAATAATATACAGGATGTTCTATTTTAAAAAAGGAAATTTTAACTGTTACTGATTAAAAATAATAAGGTACACCAAGTATATTTTTTTGTTATTTTTTTATCTTTACTAGAAATTAAGACAAATCATAGGTGTAGTAAAATCGCTAAAATTTAAAAACGCCTTTATAGAAAAAGATTTATTTTCGAGTCAATGTATTAAAACACTCGTAATTTTTCTTTTCTTATTGTTTAACTGATAGTTTTGCAACGACAAAGATTTTAAACTGGTTATCAGTAAGCTGAAACAAAGTAAAAGGAAATGCAAAAGTTTGGACGTAAGAGCAAGTTGATTTACTCTTTGGAAAAAATTCACAAGATTATATTTTGTCTAAAGTAGCTATTAAACTGAGAGAGAAATAGTAGGGAGTCGGATTTTACTTTGACTTAGTTAAAGTAGGAGGACGAAAAAATGGACGATAGATGTTTTTCGGAGGTGTGGAGTTTTGGATTGGAAATTCTGAGCAAGAAGTTTAAAAAAAACCTTCGGCATGTCGCAGTCGCACGTAATAAACGAGATTTTAGCAAAATTTTGTTTTAGACCTGAACTGTATCTATAAAGAAATATATTATATTGTTTGTATATGTATTGGACCCTATAAATATGCGTGGAAAAAAGAGGTGGATATTTAATCTGTTGCATTTGTAGCCACTGGTAGGCTTCAAGGGGTTAAAATTATAGTAAACACTTGCTGAAAGTTCTTCCCTATAAGATGCATTTGAGCGAGATTTTTAAAATTAAAAATTTGTCGAAGTTATATTGATTAAATTTTTTACCGTTGTACGGTTGCAGATAGTTTAAAATTCAAACCAAAAAAGGACCATTAGATTTATTTAAAAATTCATTGAAAAGGTACCACTCCATACATAAAACATATTAGAAATACTTTGTGAAATTCACCAGTATTTTTCCCAATAATTACAGCCATTCCAGAAAGCGCATTGTAGTTGGTACCATAAGATCTTTTAGGCCATGAACCATCGAGGTACACTGTTATCCATGGTACATTGTCAGACGAAATCTGATTCCTTTCTATGGCTATTTCTTTTCTCTAACACCCGCTCTTTCCATAGATCTCCATAGTGAAGCTGTCCATTCCTAAAATATATATTTACAGGGTGATTTAGGGATGATACCTACATAGTGAATGATTGAATGAATGTTTTGGGATTTGCAGTAAAACTTTTTTGTTTTCATGCTACAAAACTTTTTAAAATCAATTGTAATAAACGTTACTGACGTGTTTGTGCTTTGTTTTGTTTATTAAAATAAATAATTAAATATGTGATTTCTCTATGACACATTCAATACCGAGCATTCTGTGTATGTATGTAGGTCGCATAAGTTTTAGTAGTACATATATATCCATTTTTTTATCACTACTCAATTTTTTTATTTATTTAATCATAATTCAACTAACAAGCTACAAGAATTAATGTAATATAATATATAGGGCAGTAGTTAACGCTGCCCACAGACGTGCAGGTGTACCCACGGTCTGCCCACGGTAGACCTGTACAGTTTTTTATTGAGGTAGACCTGTGTGTGTGTGGGCAAAACTGTACAGTTTTTTAACCTGTTCAGGCGACCGAAGTAAAATCAAAAATACCCCTTTGTAGCCGCCACAGACACGCAGGTCGACCGTAGAGGTTGTAAAGTTTTTTAACCTGTTTATTTTAAAAGGCGACTGAAGCCGGCATCCTTTGTGAACTCGAGGGTGAACTGGTTTATTTGTAATTGAAAAAATACAAAATGTTATGGATTATGGCAGCAGAATTTTTTAAACAATGCAAAACATTTTTGGGTTGTTTTTTTAATTAAAAAAGAATAAACTATAGGTAAACTTCATTTAATAACTTAATGATTATAAATATAATTTAAATGTAATAAAAAATACTAAAATTAAATAAATGTAATATACAAGGTGTCCCATAAATAAAAGCTTGAGTGTGCGCAGTTTTTCTCTCCGGTAGTCCGGAGTGCATATAGGGTGTTTCCCAATTTACGGTAAAAAATTAAAGGTTGTTTTCTAAGATAATAAAATTGAAAGTTAAGATTATACTCCCAACTCGGACCTATACTTAAAAAGGTAAAAGTTGTTATTTTGTTTTATTAATTATAGACTTTACCATAACTTTTTAGCCAACCAATAGCGGTTTTTTGTTTCAAATATATAAAAAAGTGTTTGAACGACAACAGATGGGGAAAGGTCGCTTCTTATTCGAATCTTACACTAATTGCATATCACTAGTGAAAGTAATAACAAATTTTAAAGAAAATAACAATAACATTTAAACTAACGACTTTTAATGAATCAGGTGTCTTTTAAATTTTTTCAATGTCTTTGGGTTTCCAGAGGCAAGTAATTAGGTTAATTTTATTTTCGTTTTCCTAAAAGTAAGTGAGATCAAAAAAAAACTTAATGACAAAACAAATGTATTTTTTTAAGCAAAGAAAATATGAATATAGAAGACAGCCCAATCGAAACCGAATGAGGAATATGTAAGATAATAATAAAACTCTAAATATTTTTAAAAATTTTAACACCCTGTATTTTGAAAATAATGTTATTTTGGGCCTTTACAGTGTGTCCACGAATGGACTTTTAACTCTACCTCTAAATTTTTTATTTTTATTATTACGAAACAAAAATTTTTTTGTCTAAAAAGCTTAAAGCCATATTAAAAAATGCCCTATGATATAGAGGACAGAAGATATATATAGAAGACAGAAGAGACAAAATCGCAAAAATAAATTTTTAAAAATCAAAAAAAAAAAAAAAAAAATTGAAAAATATATTTGGAAACTACCTAATACAAAAGCATTAAAAAGTAAGTTTTATACATTTTTTATCATTTATGATTATTCGGGAAAATTAACAGTTATACCTGATTGCCCCACACACGCTCAGGTCTCAGGTCTACCTGAATAAAAAACTGTACAGGTCTACCGTGGGCAGACCGTGGGTATACCCACGGTAGATCGTGGATACACCTGCACGTCTGTGGGCAGCGTAAAGGTATATATCGGCCAGCAAATCAACAACAAAGGAAGTACAATTAGTCATCCTATCCGACATGTTTACATGCCGGCATTCGCGTTAGACCGTCTCCTTTCCACACATTGCCTATGAACGACTTCATTTAGCTGATTCTGTATTGTTATTACTTTTGTTTTTATGGACTGCAATGACGGGAAACCATTTTTATTAATAATTTAATAACGCAAATAAAGGTAAAAATACTCCTATTCTAATTTTATAAGTATTTTAAATTATCTTGATAATATTTTGCCCTCAAAACATTTTGATCAGGTTAGTAAAAGATGGCCATGAAAAATAAAACACAACACAACACATTTTTTAACCCTTTTAGCAAAAAGCTGGCATTTGTTTTGCATGGTTATCTATAATTTACTAATATAAAAAATAATGGTTGTTTCTTACATTAAATATTAACGTTTTAATAAAACCTGATTAAAAAGTTTCTAGGGCAAAATATTAACAAAATAACTTTAAAATACCAAAAAATTGGATTTTTTTACCCCCATTTGCGTAAATAAATTATTAATAAAAATAGTTTCCCGTCATTGCAGTCAATAGAAAACAAAAGTTATAACAAGATTGTTTAAAGTAAAACATAATTACTTTTTTCATGGCCTACTATCTAACCAATATCAGTCATAAATGACAAAATATGTAATGTCTCCGAAATTTTCACGATTATCGCAGAAAAAAAAAAGGTTTTTTTGGAAATACACAAAGTTGCATATTTAAAGGTAAATTTTAATTCTAAACATCTTTTCTTTATAACAATTTTCGATATTAGCAAAAATACAGGTATTTTACTCCTAAGCAAAAAATATATTTTTGGCCAGACCTCGTAGATGACTGACATAATTTAAAATCTGTTGAATATTAGGTTTTGGACCATGTAGAACTTTTTATAAATAATAACTTTTTTTTCATTAATAATAAAAAAGTTTCCAATATAATGCCAACTTACGTAGACACACTGTATGTATTTGAGTATATGAGACGGGAACAGCTGGGGCTGCATGTCACACTGCGCACACGTGGTTAGCTATGACAGTGTTAATATTTAGCATTGGTGGGTAATGCCAATTTGTAACTGTGCATAAAATAAAATGACTCATTGATATATGCCAAGTATGCATATAATACTTGATACATTTATATTATATACATACCATACTTTGGGTCCTATAAACTGAGAAAAACCCCTGAACAAAAAATGTATTTCATTGGTTTAAAAAGTCAGTAACCCCAATGACAATATAAAGTGTATTTTATTGGTTCAACTTATAAATAACCGAAGTTACTTATACTAGTTATTCATTATCAATATAATGTGCCCAAAGTATACATACCTGTCAACCTCAATTGGAGATAATATACCAGGTTCCTTATAAATTTTGGAATCATGCATACTTGGATATGAAGTTCTACTCCAATTATCAATTCTGAAAACCATTTGTAAAAAATAATGTTTATTTTTAAAAAATACCCATACAGTTTATCCTTATTGCCTACCTAAAAAAAAATCAAAACATTGATCTCTGTTTCGTTTACAACATTTTTTTAAAATTAATATTCCATTTGTAGGGATATAAAAGGGCAAGGAGTTGCAGCAACACAGTTAACACAATCAGATCACCTCATATAAAAATAAATTTAAAACTTTTTAGATATGTACGTTCTGCCTAGCATTTTACAACAAATAAAAAAATATATTTTTTTAACCTGTTACATGGATTGCCCCCTTTAAATATGATGATAAATGTAAATATTTTAAAAATAACAAACTTTCTTTAAGTCTTTTGGGGGCAGAACTGTAATGCATTAGGACTATTTTTAAATTTCGAATAAGTTACGAGTTTTGTTTAAATGTGTAAATTTTTTCTTAAGAATTGCGTTTGAATCACACTAAGATACAATAAAATAAACATCAAGATAAATGGGGTCTATTTGAAGACATATTTCCTACTTAGTTGTAGAGATTAAGGCTTTGATGACTTTAATGATGGTATTTATTATAAATAATGAAATAAAATACTATATTAAATATCATTTAAAAAGTCCCTTACTTTGATTTAAAAACATCTGCTTCCCATTCCGAGTCAGTAAAACTCTGTGCTAGTTTTGTTGCACTTTGTTCTAATCTTGATGGGGATGCTTTATCTGGTTTATCGAAAACATCTGAAACTGAAGTTGTTGGGAAACATTGTACATTATCCCCAGAAGTACATGCTGTTGTAGAGTTGAAAGATCTAAAAGTGAAAAAAAAATATACAGGGTGTCTCTAAAAGTCCTGTACAAAATGATTTCACAAATTCCCTTGGTCAAAAGATAACAATCTATAGCCAATAGCAATTTACCTTTGTCAAAAATTTGATTGTTGGTGAGTTAAAGGGTGTCAAAGTTTTTATTTTATTTTATTTAAGTTGTTTTTAAATGTTTTATGTATTATGGAAGATTTTCGGAAATTAAAATATGCTAATGTTTTGTCGTAAAATTTCAATGGAGGCACCTGCAGCCTCTAGCTTATGTTCAAAGTGTGATTACTTTTTTTGCCTCAGTATATTATGATTCTAGAAAAGAATTTTTATTCTGTCACGTTTATTACACAAAAAAGGTGAATGTGATAAATATTCCTAAGATATTTTAGATAAAATGGTTTATCCCATACAAAAGTTTTCCATTGCACGCTTTATTTAGCTAAGCCAGCTGGTACTCTCCAAAACGTCGCGTCAGTACAAAATGCTACCACAAATTCTTTGGACCAAAATACAAAATGCTCTAATACAATTAACCTTAGTCGAGAAAGTTGCTCGTTTGCAAGATACAGGGTGTCAAATTTTTTATTTAATTTTTTTACATTGACACGCTGTATCTCGCAAACGATCAACTTTTCAAGTAGGGTAAATTGCGTCAAATAGTTGTATTTTGGCACAAGGAAATTGTGGTACCAATTTGTACAGACCTTTTAGAGACACCCGGGTGGTCCAGACAAAGCGTAAAGGTGGGCAAATACAATTTATGACGAGAAATAAAACACTTAATCTGAAATATCTCAAAAACACTATTAAAAAAAATATTATAAATAAAAATTTACTTGTAAAATGACACTTTAAACATAAGCAAAGGGCTGCAAGTAGAACCTTCTACATTTCGATTCCTTACTTTAAAAAACCCTTAACACCGAATGTTGTACAAAAATTTGAAATATTAAATAAAATAAGTATTTAAAAATAACTAAAAAAAAGTTTTAACATTCTATATCTAACCAACAATTAAATTTTCAACTTAGATAAATTGTGTTAGATCCTTGTATTTTTACACAAGAAGTATAAAAACTACCTATTTCTAATTATACAGTACTTGTAACTGTTGTGTTCAAAAATGTTTAAGTCTTTTAAATTTTAAATTGGTAAATGACCTAAACTTGTTAAAAGATCACATATAGGTATCCAAGGACGCCTTTTTCACTGGTCACTTTAAGCAAGTGCCCAGGGCCTTACGATCAATGGGGTCTCCAATTTTAAAGTGCCCTGTTAGGGGAGGGGGAGAGGTTAAAGACAGACGGCCCTACATATTAGTGTATTTACTCAAAAAAATATTTTTAACATATTTTTATATGCAGGCAGAAAAACTTGTTTGCTCAATGGCCATTTATGATTTTTCAATTAGAACTTGTTTTATCATTGTTGTTGCCGTTTCCCGCAGTTGGTAACTTGTTAAAACAATCATATTGGTCGATCACAAACGTTTAGGAACGACCAACGCCAAAAGTTAAAACTTGGACAAGACAAACAAGCCAAATGCGGCGACGGCGTTTATAAAATGATTATAATTAAACGCCATAAGCAACGATATGACAAGTTTATAAATTAAGCTACCTACTTATAAATAAATTAATAATGTGGGGAGGAACGCTAGTTTTAAAGTGTAAAATAAAGCAGGCAGTAAAATAATTATATGCATAAATGCCCCAATAGTTATATTTTTCAGCGCTAAATTTAAGTAAATCATTTTTTGGACCATGACTACATCCATAACAGAGTATTAAAACTTTAAAAATATTGTAATATTGGAGTTTTTATACTTTGAAACTAGCCCTCCTCATATTTTATAGGTACTTACTTACATCCTTCTTTCCCAACGCCTTCGCGCACTTATCGCGGCTTTATTCCTTTTTGAAACCTTGGAAAATGTTTTAGGCATGGTAAAGAAAACTTTTAAAACCACACAAAAAAATATAATACGAAACAAATAAAACTACCGACAAAACTACCACCATCAGCGAAAAAGAAAAACTTTCGTACCGAGTGTTGTTGTATCGGGTTGTATCCTCTAATGTATTATATAAAGACACTCATGCATATTGCCCGTAAAGGGGTACAAATTTTTAAAACACTTATTTGTATTTAAAAGCGAATGACGAACTACGCGTTTGTAAATTCAAAATCACGCAAATAAAAATATTTCGATCGATGGATGGTACGGTGAAATCTCATTGGATGAAATACTTCTTTGTTACTTACCGACAATACAATGTTGTTGGAATTTTTATTTTTCAGTGTTGCCATTTTGATTAAATAGTTACATTTTTGAAATCATTATTGGGTTTAAATCCAAAGAAGTAAAATATGATTGTAATTTATTTATTAGAATGAAATTATAACAAAAAAAACATAAAATAGGTAAAAATATGTTCTTAAAACATTTTAGGAACGCGAAATAGAATATAATATGTTTGCTAAAACGTTTTTTAATTAATATTTGGTAATTATTTCCAAACCGGATTTTAATGAAATTTGGTTTACCAGGGATTTTTGGGGCGCTGATTACGAATCTGAAAGAATTTTTAGTTTTAACCCCATTTTTCTATTTATTTTACCCATTTTTTCCATAAAATTGTAAAGCTTTCCTTTCAATCGCAGTAGCCTTGGCGCCGATTGAAATGATTGAAAGTAAAGCTTTGCAATTTCATGGCGGAAATAACGGGTAAAGTTAATATAAAAATGGGGTTGTTAGAAGGTGGAAATTTACCAATTTAGCTTTCAATCAAGAAATGAGGGTAAAAAGAACGGGGAAATAATGAATTTAGGTTAGTTTCGGTTATCAAGTCTGATGATGAATTTCTCTAGAACGAAAGGTGTTGGACTAAAAATTCTTTCAGATTTGCAGCGGCTGATTAAGACTTGTGACTGCCCTAGGCTATAATAATGAAAAGGCGCCCCCCCGTCACATGCTCATGAAAATTTTTTGACGACCAACAAAACAATTTGCAAACTTGCGGCAACTCAATTTTTATCGAAATTTTGTTTTTTGGGGCGCTAAGCACAATCTGAAAGAATTTTTGGCGGAAACGTTTCGTGCTCGAGATATCCATTATTAAAGTTAAAATTTAAACTAATCCTATTTTCACTATATTCCCCCTTCATTTTGTGTTTTAATATATTTATAAAATTTAGTAACATTTTAAAATTGTACTGATATTGCAGAATTGCTTCGACAGATTCTGCCAATAGTTGATTCATTTCGTCGGTCCGCTGACTTGCCATTAATGAAAAAATCTCTCCGAATTGATATAATGTAAAAAATTAAAAATAAAAGTACTTACATGATTTAATAAATTCTGATTTTTGGTATAATGATCACTGTTTTTTTTGTGTAATAACAGATAAAGGAGTTTTTAGAAAATTACATATATTCCCAAGCAGAAAGGTAACGTCATTAGGACGTAATTTTTTGGTCGCATTTTTGGTCATAAGTCATAAGACGTCATCGGACCAAAATTATGACGTCATTTTAACATCATATTACTGACCTATTTTTGACGTCGTTAAAGTGACGTCTCTTCGACGTCATTTTTTGTTAACCAGCTCATAAAAATTTAACCCGACAGAAAAATTTTGGGTCATTATATGATTCGAGTCACAATCCAACCGGAATATCATATAACAGAAAAATAAGACCAATAATTTTAGTTGTCATCATGTATAAAAAGTTAATGCTAGCGCGTAAATATGGTTGTGTGTATAACAAAATATATTGAGTTTTTATACAAATGTGACAGTGACAGTTGTGCATGACCGTCTGAATCCTGGTTAATGATGTCTTTGCTGACCAAAAATGACTAAAAAGAGACGTCAGCTTTGATGCTTGGGTTATTCCATATCGGGATGTGGGGACATAGGGTCTAATAACGGTGACAGTCCTGATATATCGGGACGGATGGCATCCCTAATCTTGCCTATTTCCCATCAACCAAATTCTGTCTAGGCCCTTGTGCAGTGTACCGTTCGAGAAATCCGCCTAGGAAGCAAAAAAATCCTCTGTCGTATTTCCCGATACAACGTGCTTCTAATGGACGCACTCTGTTTACAAGCCAGGCGGAAAATAGGTTGCGATTCGACCCACCTGG
The DNA here is from genome assembly GCA_014170235.1 of Listronotus bonariensis. NCBI lineage: Eukaryota > Metazoa > Arthropoda > Insecta > Coleoptera > Curculionidae > Listronotus > Listronotus bonariensis. Next base: position 44,953 of record JACEGR010007497.1, read on the forward strand.
TGAACGCTAGCTGGGCCGGGCTTATTTCTTAAAACACAGAAATTCTTCGCCGTACGTCCTAATTGGACGTAGTCTGATTTATTCACTAGCCAGGCGAAAAAATGCGTTGCAATACGTCCACTTACTGGACATCAGCCTTTAACCTACATACCTGAGCATAAGAGACGTTGAGAATGTAAGTCTTGCTTAAAACCCCAATATAATTTTTGTAGGTCAGTACCTATATTTTCCGATGTGTTCATTATAAAATCGTATACGTTGAGTAAAAACCAAAGTTTTTTTTAATTACCTTTACATCGCTAAGTTGATAAATGCCCCGTTTCTCAGAATTTTTAAAGATAAAAAAGTTGCAGGTTACGCCAAAATAAATCCACTTACAAAGTTACAAAAGGACCGCCAGAACTATAACCAAGAATCAGGATTAGAAAAAATCCCCTTTTGTTTGTCCTTTTGACAGTAGGTACCTATCATAAATTATACGTTTTTACTTTAAATGAATAAAAGCTATTTTTGTAATTTTCATTTTTAAAGCACTATATGCATTTTTTTAAGATGGTACTGGCGGTACATCTTCTCTATAAACTGCGCTTATAGTTTAGCGCCTTAAAAGAATAAAAAGTAGAAAAACAATCTGTTTGCTAAACCGGTAATACATCGTTATTATTTATTTTGCGCACAAGGTATCTATCGACTCTACAAATTCAATCATAAACTATACAGGAGAGCGCCATCTATTAATAAATAGAAGAAGGTACTGCCGAGAAAAGCACACTTGCCACCTGGTTTAACACTGGAATATAAATTATTCAACAGCACTTGTAGCGCCACCCTATAAGGTCACGAGTTACTAAGTTATTTTGAATATTTAACGGCTTTTTAGGTGCGATTTTTTCCAATTGGACGCCACTCTTAAAGCAGTTTAGTATCGTAGTTAGGAAATAACCCTTATTTTAATTTGGAAATAAGTCAATTTAAGCCACCCTGTACATTCAACCTTCAAATATCTTTGTGGAAATGTGTTTTCTCATCAAGCAGGACTTTTTATAAAGAATCACTTGTTTTCGAAAAATTAATAATAAAAAGTTTCCCATTTGTTAATAACTTCCGAATACAAGCTGTATATTTTTTTACGCTGATCCCAAAATGTTTTTCTTTTTAAAAGTTAAAGACAACAAGGCGTGAACGCACAAAAGTAAATTTAGTAGCATGTTTTTCTCTCTTTATCTAAATACAAATCGAATATGTTAATCAAACTGTGTCGTTACATTATACATAACATCTTTTGAATCCGCTTCCATTATTTGTTACCGTTAAAGTAAAAAAAGCCGGACAATCAACCGTTCCCCCTTTTTAGTCCTTTAAAGTGTATATTTCTCCCCTGCTGATGCATATTGCACAAACGTGGTGACAACTTTAAACAGGACCATGACAGCTGACGAATATCAAATAACTCACAACGTCTGGCTTTTGCCAGCATGTAAAATCTGTGGCAAGCGAAAATTTATTTGTACTGAAAAACTGAAATGGATTGTACAAATGTTTAATATTCTTATACAAATTATATGTATCTTCAACTGTGCTATTGTTTTTAATTCCTTCAAAAAAATTAATGAATAAATGATTTAAAACTGTCAACAAATCAGACTGTCAGCCTTTAAAATTAAGAAATAAAACTTGTTGCGTTGCGCAAAAAAAAACCCTAGATTAGATTAGAATAGGGCCAGGATAACCCATGCACTGAAGCCGCTCGGCTTATTGTGCGCCCTGTCTTTTTACGTCTGGGTGATGTCAGCCAGACGGGACCTACAGCTTAACGTGGGTTCGAACCACGGTCCTATGAGCGACAACTTAAGACCTCGTCCCCACCCAGGGGGCACTACTGAACCTACCAACTGAGTGGGGTCCGCATGTCTACGGTTGCGCAGGACACGGCAAAGTGTGTTCCGGCGCCCTGGTCCTTTGGTGGCCTTCAGCGTCGATACATTTTGCACTTTGTCCGTCTGGTGTTGAGCTAACCACTAAATTTCCGACCAACTTATAAATAAGTATTTGGCCTCAGCAGGATTCGAACCCACCTCACGTCCGTTGTGCGCTCAACGACTTAACGCCTTACACGCTAAGCCATCCACCGGACTAAAAAAAACCCTATAAAGAAGAGTTTGCGTTGGCGAGGTTGCAAAGAAAGTTTGTGAGGAAGGGATACGTTACCTGAGGTAGTGATAGAAAACTGGTTTAACTTTGATGTTTTTATTTCTTGGAAAAATTGCATAAAGAAAGAAAGCAGCTAAATTTAAAAAAATAAAATAAACGAAAAAATAAGAAGAAATAAAGAGAAATTCAAAAAAAGTCATACACTGGTCGAGTAATCCATTTCCTTTCTTTCAGTTAAGAGTGTCAGCAATGACCTTACTTTACTTATAAAAGATTTTAAAGATCATATCAATAGTTTATTGTAATGTTCGGGTATATTATTTTTCTACTAAAGATTTAAAAAAAATAATAATTTTAGGATTTATTTTTTAATACCAAAAAAATTAAGAAAACTTTCTAATAACCCAAAACTAATCTTGTCGTTATGTTTTTTACCGTTTCCTTTTTATTTAAAAACCTTAAAATCATTAATAGAAGAATAGTAAAGTATTTTATGCAAAAATTCCCACTTAAAATTGGTTAATTTGCAGAGGTTTACCCATTATGTAATTTTGGGTTTTTAGCCTATATACTTATTTTGACTCCAAAAATACACAATATACAAAATATTTGTAGTAGTAGTGAATTTTGAATTACTCTGTATATTATACTATTGTTATTAAAAATGTGTTTACAGCGTTTGTCAAAAATAGTTTAATTTTAGAAAAAAAAAGAAAGAGAGCTATTTCAAAAATACGAAGTTCCGTAAAAATTCTAGTAATCTATGGATAAAGGAGCATAAAAGTGAAAAGTTTGGGCTTTTTCCAAATATACTGTAAAGGGATGTATAAAAAGGCACTTTGAGTTGCTTTATTATAATTAGCAACGATATGAGTTTTCACATCAGAATAGAATAAACTGTTTATGGAAGAGGGTCGGGTCGTGATGAGTAGATGTATAAAAATTGTATATTCTGAATCGGGATAGATATATACTCTACATACAAGCACTTAATGTACGTTTAAAAATTAGAGATAGTTTTGTTTTACATGTAAAAATTCTTACTATAAATCAAGGTTAGTTTATATTTATAAGGTTGCGACATATCCTCAACTTTTAGGCGGTTCCGAGGTCGGGGACGCAAGGAAGGGCACTGCACAGAGAAAAGTTGGCAAGACTGGGTAAAATCAAAGCTGATGATCAATCCAGTGGCGTCTAGAATTTGCGCATTTCATTTTGCATTGTTTTAGAACTGATATTTGTTGAAAGATGTAATTCCAAATGTTTTTATTTAAAGTAAAATAATTTACAACTTAATAATAATTAAAAACTGTTGTGTAAACGGTTGTTTTATTGATACAATAAACTGTATATCTCCGGCACTGAACAACATGGCCGAAAAATGGGAGATGTGACGTCATAACACCTCAAAGCAATATGGCCGAATGTCGTGACCTTATATAGACCGACTTTAACTATAAATTAA